>JADBJO010033779.1:10000-14214 GCA_016801955.1 Conus betulinus
AGATATGCAAACCGTAAACAGTCATTCAACAAAGTAAAATACAAAACCAAACAGAACTGAGCAAATATATTTGGAGACTTAAAGACAAAAAAATAAACTATAACATATCCTGGAAAATCATAAAAAGGGCATCACCATACAATAACATTTCAAAAAGATGCAACATATGTTCAACAGAAAAATGGTTAATACTATGCAAACCCTACTTAGCAACCCTAAATACTAAAGTAGAAATAGTAAACAACTGCAGGCACAAATGGAAATCGTTGTCAGCAACGCACCCTGAACTGTAAACAACCTGAAAAACCGAACAACACGTGCAGCCAACCCGCACGTGCAAACAGTGACATTAGGCCATATAACACCGGCAGTAGGCGACCCAACACCATCCTGAGGAGAGCCAGCGCCCGAAACAGATCTGTTGATGATTTTAAAACTTCCTTTTACCATACTATTTTAACAGATGTTGCTCCCCAAGGGGGTTGCGCTTTGAAAGTTTTATTAGGCGTTTTATTAGGCGTTTTAGTACTATTCTTGATATATATATATATATATATATATATATATATATATATATATATATATATATATTCGATATCTGTTCACTCCGCCATACAGTAAGTCGTTAGCTGTTCGTATGCTGACTCCAAAAACAAACAGAAAAAGGTGTTTTGAAAGCAAATAGACATTCTTTTTACGATCAGCAGCAGAATCATAAAGGCAGAAATTACAGCTGCATGCGCCACCAAACGTACATGAGAATGTAATAAAGTCAAAGTCAACTTGTGCTTTTCTAATGTTGATAAAAGCTATATAACACATAGCAATGCGCGCTTAGCTCTGCTGGAAAGGTTCTTGCGTCCAAAAGTAAAGCGTACTTTTGTCGAAAAATACATTCCTAAATATTGACACACATTCAGCACAGGCACCAACGTTTCATCATAAATTGACCTTTCTCTAATTGCTAAAACTCCACCCTTTCTGAACACAAGTACATTGCCTTTGACATGTTTACTTCTAACTAAAGTGAAGATGCAGATTGTGTTTGGAAGCCAGTGATTGTTTCAGACGTCAAAACAGCATAGTATGCCAAGATAAGAAGAAGTAACTCTAGAATATCACAAGTAAATTTTGCACCATGTTTTTTATTACTAACGACCTCTGACAGTGATTCGTCAATCTCAAGAGAGAAAACAGAATAGGACTGCATGCATCCGCTTGTTTTACACAAAAGGTATATTGAACGTTGTCAGCCATGTTAACCCCACACTGAACCACAGCTTTCACACAGCAATACGTTCTTATTTAATATCTGAGCACATGAACGCCAGCTTTAAAAAGGCCAAAGAATTGTTCTTTTAACAGAATCAAATGCTTTTTCAAAGTTTATGAATGCAAAATATGACATACAATTCAAAAAAAAACTGCTGTTGCGCAAACGTCATGTCCATAAACACACAATCTACAGTTGGACGCGCCGGATATTTGCTGGTGAGAATATTATCTTTAACCCATTCTTGTAGCCTGTGACTGATAATATAATTGACTGACAGCATCACTTTAAGGCATGTTTGGACAGTGGTAGAACAACACATTCAGTCCAAGGCTCAGAATAACTTCTCTTTTGGAATTAATGATTTGAAATGTTACAAAGACGTTCAAAATTAGATGAAGTTTACAAGCATACTTCAACAGCTCACCACTGATACTATCTGGCACAGGAGGTTTACATTTCTTAATTTCTTTACTGCAAATGCTACTTCTGTTTTCCAAATTTGGACGGTTTGAATAATTTCTTTCTCCTTTGTCATGATTCCATTGAAATCTCTCTGTCTTTCAGCGATCCATGGCTTTATTTAGCAGTGACTTGAAATGTTCATAGCACGTTTCGATCCTGCTTCTATTCCCTGGCTGTCTTACTTTTAAAAAAATCCAATGTACGCTGTTCCAAAATTCTTTCTGATTTTCTATGGATGCCATCAGTTCCTCCAGCACTGCATTATCAAACTACTTCCTTGTTATCCTTTGCAAATGTTTGTGTACTCCAGTCTTGTCATATCATGCAATAGTAATTACGATCTTGGTCTTTATGTTTACGTTTAAGACTTTCTTTCTTCTATTAAGACGTTTAATATCAAACCACTCTTTGGTTTACACCGCCACCTTGTTCTCTGCATCCCTGATAATGCTACTGTCACAATGATGAAAAGTCAGTCTTGGCAAAAGGTCTAAAATGTTTTTCCCATTCAGCCTGGCACCAATAAATATCAAAACCACGTTGATGTTGAAAGATTCTTTAGACAATTAAGATGAATGGCTGGTCTTGACGATGCTCCTAAGCCCCCACTACCTGAGAGTTCAAACATTTTTTTTACCCACGTTTTTCACAAACTCCAGTATTCCCCAGCTACCTCTTGACAAATCCACTGAAGTTGAACTATACATCAAAAAGTGCAGAAAAGAAATCGCTGACGTGAAATCCAAACCTGTCCACCATTCCAACCTCTGACAGGTGAACAAAAAGCCGTTGAATCACTGTGACAACGACAAGACATTATCATCAAACCAGCAGACAAGGGTGGTGCAGTGGTGGTCTGGGACAAACAGTTGTACTTAAAGAAAGCTCACAGACAACTGTCAGACACAAATTTCTTTACACAGCTCACAGCATCACTCCTCCCTCAACACCAGAAACTCATCTGAACCACCGTTAAACAAGTAATCAAACATAACAACTTACCGAAGACAGCCAAACTCCTGATAATGACAGGCACCAAACAACTCACCTTGTAACTGCTCCCTAAAATACACAAAACCAATACACCCGGCAGACCCTTTGTATCTGCATGCAGCTGCCCTGCAGAACACATTTCACAGTACTTAGACTCTCTCCTCCAACCCATAGTACAAGCCTCCCCACACACCTCAAAGACACAACCCTCACAGTCAACATGATTAATTCAAACAGCACAGACCCCACTTTCCAAACGAGCCTCCTCTTTATACTTGATGTTGTCTCTCTCTACAATTCCATCTCTCATGCTGATGGACTGAAGGCCCTCACGTTCTTTCTTAACAAACGGCCCCCAAACCAACAACACCCTCCCACAGCTACACTGGCCAGACTTACAGAATTCAACACTTTTGAATGTAACAACCACACATTCTCACAAGTCAGTGTGTTGCTATGGGAACCAAAATGGGACCATCCTACGCCTGCCTCTTCATGGGACACCTAGAACACCGGCTACTAACCTCTTACACAGGCCCAACACCAGAGCTCTACAAAGATGCGTCGATGATGGACTGGGAGCCACATCCATGCCAGAACATGACTTCCGCAATTTCCTCAACTTTGCTTGCTCAGACTTTCCATCCATCCATCAAATTCACCTACACCATTTCACAGTCACTTAACATCCTGGACATCACTATCTCCCTTAAAGATGGACTGCTTAAAACTTCAGTCTTCTCTAAATCCACTGATGTGCACTCATACCTGGACTACACATCTTACCACCACCAATCCACTAAAGACAGTACTCCATATTCTGAATTCCTTCGCCTACGCAGACTCTGCTCCAGCGAAGAAGATTTTACTGTACAAGCTGTCAAAAAATGTCTTTTCATCAACCGTGGCTATTTCAGTGCTGTCATTAATGATATTCTCAGCCGCACCGCAGCTAAATCCAGAACATCTGCTCCGGAAACTAAGCCCTCCCAAAGAGACAGACAGACCCACCGCCTGCCTTCTCTTCCATCCTCACACTCTGCTCATCTGCAGGATCCTGAGTCTAACTGGCACATAGTAGAAAATCATAAACCTGCCTTTGAGACCAAACTGATGATCACTTTCAAACGTGACAAAAATCTCAAAGACCTACTGGTGCAATCTAAGCTGAACAAAATCTCCACACCTAAGCCACCAGTCACTTTCCCCTGCTGAAAACCCAACTGCAAAATCTGCCCTCTCACCAAACCAGACACCATCCTACATGGCCCCAAAGACACTTTCTCCTGTCAGAGCCACAACAATGTGTACGCCATCCACTGCCAGCTGTGTGGTAAGATCTATGTAGGTGAGACATCTTGCACACTTGAGACGCGCATCTCTTAAAACCTGACTGACATCCGCCACCATCGGCTCAAACCAGTCGCTGTACGCTTCAACCACGCCCAGCACAAGATCGACCATGTCAAAGTCCTGGCACTTT
>JADBJO010033780.1:0-5000 GCA_016801955.1 Conus betulinus
AAGCACACTCTCTCAATTCACATCACTGACCGCACCACACACATACACACATCGAAATATCACTCATCACGACATCTCGCCGCGCGACTTCCGGTTCGCTTTCCAGCCGACTGCACACACCCACACACACAAAAAATTAACCGACCCCTTTGCTCCATTCTCTCTCTCTCCGGTCCTCCCTCCTCTTCTCTCATCTCTCTCCCCCTCCTCTCCTCCTGGCCGAGAAATGGCTCACCACTTGGTGGCGGGTTCGTAAGTTAAGCCCTGTTTACCCTGCTTCAGTTTTGTTATTGTGTTTACCTAGATATGCTATCACACAAAAAAAAAAAAAAGAACTTGTCTGAAACTTCATCAACTCGACACTTTGCGCTGTTACCACAGTGGATAAAAGGGCATGTAAAAGCCACCAATTGCAAATGTCCTTATTCTCGCAAATTATCTCGTAGTTAACATACTTAGCTATATGTTGTTTTATTTATCCATATTACATGCACGTCAACCTTCTGCCAACATGCAGGTGAACGGGCCACCAACAAATGCTCAGCACTATACTAAAAACTGGATATACCCACTGTTGCTTGTCGCCTCTCTCTGCGTCTGCTTGCCAAATGCTACTCGCACTCCGCAGTTCAAATAAGTCACAGATCGACAGTCAGCATCTCAATCACACACACACACATTCATACCTATGTGTCATTCATAATATCTGGAGCGCTGCTTCTCTACAATCTCCTATCTACGTCAGCACCGTCGTAACGCACATCAACACACACACACCCACACAAAACACTTGAATTGTTTTATATCACACATGACAACGTTTAGACACAACACACACTAACACACAGTACAAACAGCCAACAACACATAGAAATAGATTTTCAATAAAATATATAATCTATGAGGTATAGCTAATTACTAGCACACACATCGTCGATCACTTACACAAAAAAAAAAACAGAACACATCCATCAGTGAAATGTGGCATCTGCGACAACAGTCAAACATTGTACACCGCTCAATCTCTCTCCCCATCTGACAGGTCTAAAGGCACTGCCGCGTCGGTCACACAACAACTACTTCAAATCTCATCGTGTCAACATCATTCCCGTTGTACAAACTCCAATAAAATCAAAAACGTACGGCCTCTCAATCTTGTCGGCACGCTCTCTCTTTCTGCAAGTATCTTCTCTTCTCCTTCTCATCTTCTCCCTACCAAACCCAGAGAAAACACACTCATCTTTGGACATGCGGCTACATCATGTCTACCACACGCAACCACCAAGGACAAAATCCCTCGTATACCAGATCCTGTGAGCCACCAGCAGACCCAAGCACATCCCTTTTAATGCCTCTGCATCCCTCAGACCCAATAAACATCCCATCGTAACAGTCTGCATCCCGCTGACCATAACCCACATAACATCCCTCGTACCCCACTTTAGGTGGCCCAACCTGCGAACCCAATACACCATCCCTTTTAATGACCTCTGCAGTCCCATCAGAACCCAATAAACGACAGCGCACCAGTCTTCCGAGTGGCCCACAGCAAACCGCAATGACTACCAATAATCCTGCTTATAGGCTCTGCATCTCCACCACACTCCCAATTAATATTCCTCTTAAGGCTCTGCATCCCACCAGAACCCAATAAATATCCCTCGTAACCAGTCTGTGGCTCCACCAGAACCCATTAAACTCTCCTCGTATGACTTAGGGTGCATCCCCACTGCTAAGAACCCCGATCAACATCCTTCTTAGGACCAGACAGGGTCATGGGTTACGAATCTCCAAGCCATCAGCTCTGCTACCCACCATGGAAAAAAAAATAGCCTGCTAGCGGGAAGTAGGGGGGGGGGGAGCAGAGGCTCAGGAGTCATGACCGGGTGTGGCCGTAGACCGCCCCCGGCCCCCCCCCCCCCCCGGAGTGTCAGGGATAAGAGCCGAAACACTTGCTTGAAGGGGCTTCATCTTCTGGGACGGTCGATGCCGTCAGTTCCCGCGTCGCAGTCCACTGAGTTTCTTTCTATTGGACCCCAGCTAACTTCATCCAGCCAAACCCGATACACATCCCTCATAACCAGAAAGATCTGTTTCCCCCCAACCCACGCGAACACATCGTCAGAAAGAATGGTAAAACAGTAAACCCTACTGTCTTCCCACGCCATCGAGGCCAGGTCACGCTACACGTTAACGACCATCACCGTGGTGCTGAATATCAAACAAAAGAGAGTCCGCGTTTTTTATTTATGGGTAAGGGATGCGCCATAAGAAATGACACAGTCTTCTTTCAACCACCGTATAGTTTTGCCGTTTAGAATTATTCTGTCGTCGAAGTTTAACACCACCGGGACCACCGAGCGGCAAATGACGATTGTTTTCGCTCTAGGAAGAGACTCGACCGACTGGGTACTGATTGACAGCTTGCACTGGATCTTGTTTCCCACCTGCGATGATGAGTAACTTTTATAAATGGTAACCGTGCACACACACACACACCTACACACGCACAGCACGCACGACCGCACTCCTCCACGCACGCACACAAACATCTACGCACACATCACATAAACGCTCTCACTTCCACACCTCATGGCATACGCCTGACACACAACACACACACACACACCACCAACACCCACACACACACACACCCACATCACACATCTACACTACAACACTACACAACACGCACTCTATACAGCAGGACGCATAATCAGGCAATCGGCAACACGCGGATCGTTCTATAGAGCACACATTGGGGGGCGCACGGGCACCGTCGCACGCACGCCGCGACGCACGGCACGCACGCAGCACGGAGACGCGCGGCACGCACCAGCGCACGCACGCCGCACACGACACACACACACCACAGCACAGTCACCAGATAAAAGTACCCTATGGTACTATTGTTATCCGTGCATAACCCCAGAAAGAAAAAACTGCCTGAGTTCAACATTAGGTTGGAGATGATCTTAATATTCGCAAAGCTAGTTCGAGGTTTATAGGTTATCATCCAACACCTACTTGCACGAATCACATGTCAGACTATATATTAACAAAGACCACGAAACAGCGTTAACTTTTCCTCAAAATCATAAAGTAAACGCGATAGGGTAAGAAGCATACAAAGCACTTATATTAGTCTATGCTATCCTCTATAGTTCGTCGCCGTCTTAGCCTACGACCAGGAATCATTTATTTTAGTGCCCAAAACATTTACTAAAGAACATACCAAGTACGAAGCTTGTAAAGCCTTTTACACTGGTCACTAGGAGGAGTGCCAGACTCATGCAGTACATCTTGGCTCATATTTAAAAGAAGCAGGAGTTTCGCTTACCTCTTAGATAACAACATCTGGCAGCTAACTTTGTATAAAGAATTCCTTTGACCTACCTTCATTCTGTTAATGAAGACACACAAGTTACTTCCAAGCGATGACGTTGTTACAGGTAGGTAAGCTCAAAGATATACTGCGATTGGTTTGCAACCACGGTTGTAGCAATGAAGCCATCTTTTTTAAACCGTACCATCTTGGGAACAAATAAAACTACTTTTGATATTGATCATACGAATTGAGCAACGGTTCGATGGCGTCCAAACGTATGTTGAAAAATTTAGTTGTTGATAGTTCACATGGAAAATACTGTAGTGATTACAGATAAAACTACTTACACAATATGGATTCTATGTACTTGGTACATGGCAACAACCAATGCAGGGGTGCAGCATTTGTCATTCCTACTGAAATGAAAACAGTCAAACGATATCATACAAGGAAATAGGGTAATCACACTATAGTAACGTACTGCAGAGAGAGTTGATTAGCTTATTTTAATGGCTTCTTATATCAATATTGAGGAGTAACATACTAATACTTGGTGTAAATATAACTCTGTCGTATAATTCTAAATCGGCATTACAAGCTATCAAAGATCAAATGCCAAAAAAAAAAACGTCTTGGAAATGATACTAGAAATCAGACATCAATCGGGCATATAAAGACATTAGTGTAAACTTTTTATACTGGGTTCCTCTCCCATTGCGGAATATATGCCAATGAACTGGTTGATAGAGCAGCTAAAATGCAGGACGTAATACTGAAGGGGCAATTCTGAATTAACACAAATTTAGATCTGCACGAGTATTATCATCAACATTGAAAAACTAGCGAAAGATAATTTGGTAACATGCTGGAAGACCATCAGATAGCCAAGCCATTATTCACGCAATTGTATAGATAAAAAGCGTCCAACAAAAATAAATACCAAATTAGTTTTTAATTCATATATCTGATACAAGTTGCCAAGACATACTAGTTCTCTGATGTTCAAAATTCGTTTAAAAATGCCTTTTAAAACAAAATTTTCTATAGATATTAAGTGTATCTGGGAAAACCAAATTTCCATTAATCACCTGATTTTACTCTGCCACTGGTATTATAGAATATATGACGAAAACTACAGGGGATTTATTGACTCGTCAAATACCATTAACTGTTCAGGAGTTTTTTTTAAATGACTTCCATCTTCTTCAGTAATGCTGTTCAGAAGTGTTACGTTTCCTGAGTCCTATTGGTCCTTTCCATTCCTTTGATATATTTAATCTATTATTGGATTCAATTGTCGTTATACTAATTTTCTGTTTATTGTTAAGTCACTTTTGCTATAGATAGTAAACCTCACTTCCTTTCTACTAATTCTGTCGTTTTTCAACAATTTATATCCCATTTAAAGCTTGATCATTAAATATTATTATAAGTGTAGGCATGTAGGAAAAACACATGATTTTTAGTACCACAACACTCTCAAAACATATCAACACACTGCAAAACTCTCTCTACTTTTAACTACTCTTTTACTTTCTCCTATTTTCCCCACCCCCTCCCCCCCCCCCCCCCCCTCCTTTTCCTCGTCTAATATCACTTAAGGGTGAACAGACGTACTAAAACTAAAGAACGAACACGAACACACACTAAAATCGACTAAATCCTCACCACT
>JADBJO010033780.1:10000-14214 GCA_016801955.1 Conus betulinus
AGAGAGAGAGAGAGAGAGAGAGACAGACAGACAGACAGACAGACAGACAGACAGACAGACAGACAGAGAGAGAGAAGAAGAGAGAAAGAGAGAGAGAAAGAGAAAGAGAGATGAAGAGAGAGACAGAGAGAGAGAGAGAGAGAGAGAGAGAGAAAGAAAAAGGAAAGAGTAAGAGAGAGAGAGAGAGGGACAGACAGACTGATAGACACCCACACACACACACACACACACACACACACACACACACCACACACACCACACACACACACCACACACACCACCCAATCACATACACAGAGAGAGAGAGAGGCGGACAGACAGACAGACAGACAAAATAGAGAGAAAGGGAGAAACAGACAGGCGGGCAGACAAAGAGAGACAAGACGAGAGACAGACAGAGAGACAGACAGACAGACAGACAAACAGACAGACAGAGAGAGAGAGAGAGAGAGAGAGGGTGAGGCTATTTAGGTTGAAGGAAAGGTCGTAAAGGGAAATGCGAACAACTGTTGTTTTAATTGCCCACCAGCCTCCTCTTCTCCCTCCCCCCTCTCCCCCTCCCTCCCTCTCTATCTCTCTCTCTCTCTCCCCTCCCCCCCCCTCTCTCTCTCTCTGTCACCGTTTCTGTGTCTGTCTGTCTGTCTGTCTCCCTGTCTCTTCTCTCTCTCTCTCTCGCCTCTCTCTCTGTCTTCTCTCTCCAATTTCCTGTCTCTGTTACTCTGTTTCTGTCAGTCTACCAGTCTCTGTCTGTCTAAACATGTCAGTCTGTTCTGTCTGTCTGTCTCGTCATCTAATCCTCTCATCTCTCTCTCCAGCTCTCTCTCTCCTCTCTCTCTCGCTCTCAGGACATTGCTCCTCGCTCGTACCCTCGCTCTGTCCTAATTTCCTGTCCCTGTCACTGTCCTCTGTCATGTCTGCCTGTCTGTCTGTCTGTCTGTATCTTGTCCTGCTCTCTCCTAGATGTCTCTCCCCCCAGGCTGTACTTGTCCTGTACGGTAGCATGTCAGTCGATTCCTATGCATAAATTTAACGACCTTCTGACGAGGCACCCAGTGTCGATTCTATAGCTATGATCTCAGCTCTCCGTTCTGATCCTTTTATCGATACCTCTCTCCCTCCTCCCAGATCGGTCTCTCTCTCTTAATGCATCACTTGTCAAATCAACAACAATGCACAGTAGTCCAGATTGCAGGCGCGCATCATAACGTTATCTTTCACATTCTCTCTCTCTCTCTCTCTCTCTCTCTCCTTTCTCTCTCCGGCTGGCTCCAATTCTTTGTCTGTCAGTGCTTTAGTCAGTCAGCTGATACTATTTAAAGCACAGTTTGAAAGTCAACATCTGTCAGTTTTCAATGCTGGTTCATGAGGTGATTCCGCCTTGACCAAACACGCCTAGACCCAATCATGACAGACATGCTCAAGTATTTTGCGAGTTGTTTACATTTTGTTATGGGCAGTCCTAACATTGAAAGTCCCTGAAACCACTCTTTTATGAACTATGCCTAGTGAACCTATTACAAGAACAAACAACCACTTTCGTGCTAAATCCGGCATCACTAAGAGCATAGCAAAGGCATGTACTTTTGAAATTTGCCCTCATAGCATGTTTGTATGAATGCGTCAAATGGGTTTGAAACCTCGATGACGAATGCCACCGAGTTTCGATGGTCGATGAAGCATAGATCAGGTTTTCAGCCTTGGCAGATCTTCAACACCGTTTATAGAGACAGGCCTATTTTGAAAAAACATCCACAAAATCCGTCGCAATGCATTTCTGTAGCTCCTTTCTGATGATCTCAACGCATCTGTCGTGTCTTTGTGTGTAGAGGCCCCTCAGTTGACGACATCCATTCAAGGCATGGGAATTTTGTGTCAGAACGAAACCCCCGCACAAGCACACTCTCTCCGGTAAGTATCAGGATAGTAGATGTTGTTCACTGCATTGGTCTCCAGCAGCTGTAGACGTCCCCTTGCTGATGAACCTGGTTATTTGGTCATTGACGTTGGTGTTGGTGAGGTGTCCTATGGAGTGGGTCATTGCCGCATCCGGAATTGCAACCCGGATGATTCTCCCTTGTTGTTGCAGCTGCTGAAAATGGTGCGTATCCTTGTCCATTTGCATTCTTTTGATTGCGCTGTACAATTGTTTAGAATTACTGTAGCGCATTTGAACTACTCCATCCTCAGAAGCTGGGAGTACTACTCCGAAACTGTCGCTGTTTTCATCGAATTCCAGCCTTAGATCCAGTCGCACACACAGCTCATGGAGCTCAACGAAGGAAGACCGTGACCAGTTGACCTTACTGCCTTTCCTTAACTTCCCTTCGGAGTCTGTGGCATATCCTCCAAAATTGCTGTCGTCTGGATCTGCGTGAGGCACTTTTCTCTTTTCCATGTGGAGATGGAAACTGTTGCGCGCTACCATTCTGACATGTTGGTCATCACTGTTGAGAACAGAGATCAGGAATGAGATGCGTTTGGCGTAGTACATGGTACTTGGTTTCAACAGACCAAGGCCGCCTTGTTTTCGGGGAGGAACATGTGCGCTCGATTGGTAGAAGAATTTAGCTTGAGATGAATGCGAACAAAATCAACTATCTTATCTTCCCTGTAATAAAAGCTCAATTTTGAAGAAGCCATGACGTTTACAGCATCAATTTTCTTGCACAATGGTAAAGGTGAAAGCGAAATTTTTTTCTAGCGTTCTTTCGAATTCCTCGCTCGCCTGTGCTAGTTGCTCTTTCTCAGAAGTTCCAGCCAGATTTGTTTGAAATCCAAGATACTGGTACGGCTCATCTTTTCCATACATCGGTGTATCTTCCCCTTGCAGCGTCACGTGGACGTTCTCAGTCACATCTGTAGAGGCCCAGTTGTTTCCTCCTGTGCGTTGTCCATGAACGGTGGCACACTTTCTGTGTTTCACTTCCATTCCGGTGTAATGCAGGAAGGTTTCCGTCTTATCTATCATTTCTTGTAAGCTCTCCTCATAGCGAGCACTGGCACATACATCATCCATGTATGCCTGACATGGAGAAGGCATTGAAGCTGGTGTGAACGGCTGCTCCATCCACCGAATCCACGGGTCCAACGCCTGAATGAAGACAACAGCTGACCATGGGCAGCCTTGCACAATGCCACGATGCCTGGTAATCCTGGGCGTGGACGTGTGTCTCCCGTCTGCACCTGGAATGTAGAGTTGGTGTAGATATCCGCCGTCACGTCGATGATGTGCTGGGGGTAGCCGGCGCTCTGCATCGCATCCAACATCACTCTGTGATCAATGCTCCCATAGGCGTCCTTGATGTCAACGAAAGTAGTGTAGAACTGACTTGATACATGCTTGAAGTTCTCAATTGCGGCTTTCAAGCAGAATACGTGTTCTTGAAGGCCGTTTCTTGGGACAGACCCCTTCTGTTTTGATGACAGCCTTCCGGTCGAAACAATCCACGGTAAAAGTCTCCTTTGCACTAACTTCATGTAGATCTTGTACAAAGACGTCAACAAGGAAATAGGTCTCCAATCACCAGAATATTGCCGTCAAAGGTAATGACAGACGTTTGCAGAATGTTTTTTTTCAGAAAGAATATTCAACTCCATCATATCCAGGCGCTGTGTTATTCTTCAAGCGATTTTTCACCACAGATATCACTTCGTCCTCGTGAAAACGGGTCCAACTGCAGTTTCTTCTTCAGGAGGAAGAGGAGCGATCTTTGACAGGCCAGGGCGAGGGGGATACATATATTACATAACGTTTTTACCTGCATCTGCATACAAACACACATACATACGGCACACATACATACATGCATACATACACACATACACATCACACACACACACAGCGCCACACACACACACACTCACACACACACACACACACAGCACACGTGACACACACTCATACACAAATACACACACCCCACACACACACACACACTACACACACACCACACACACTCACACTCACACGACACACATCCACCACACAACAAACACACACACGCCACACAACAGACATACACACAGCACCACCACACCAATACGCGCGCGCGCACCGGCGCGCACACACCCGTACACACACGCCACTGCACACATAAGCACGCTACACAACCCCCACACATCACACGCACACACATCACATACACCACACACACACACACACACACACACACACGCAAACCACACACAACACACACACACATGCTTTCCTTCTC
>JADBJO010033781.1:2500-7500 GCA_016801955.1 Conus betulinus
GGAAGTTGAATGACATCGTAATTGACCAAAGATCATCTCTCTCTCTCTCTCTCTCTCTCTCTCTCTCTCTCTCGTCTGTCTGTCTGCGTCTGCCTGTCTGTCTGTCTGTCTGTCTGTCTGTCTGTCTCTCTCTCTCTCTCTCTCTTTTACACCTCTTCTGGTTATTGTTATGATTTCCCTGTTATGGATTTTCTGTAACATGAATACCGTTTGTGTGGACTTTAATTCTGTTTTCATTTCACTTCTGCATCATGCTGGCCTCTATAAACTGTGTTGTTTCGGGAGGGGAGGGGGGGTGGGTGGGTGGGAGGGAAGACGCTGCTCTTATACAGGGGAAAAATAGGAGAAAAATGAATAGGCCTGTACAAGTCAGCAGAGAGGGAATATAGGAATCTCTGACTGGTCAGTTTACTTGCTGAAAACAAGGTGAGACAAGGCACGCGTGTTGGGGGGGGTGAGAAGTGGTTTCTATATGACATACAGACCTTTTCCACTACCTCTTAACCCCGTCCCCACTCCCTCCCGTCCAACCTAAATTCCACTCCCTTCTCCCCAATATTCCCCCCCCCCCCCCCCCCCCCCCCCCCCCCCCCAAACCTGCACCTCCATCCTACCCCCTACGTCCCTCGCGTCACTGCCGTCTCTAGAGAAACGTAAATGAGAAGAAACGATACCAATTTTAAAGAAAACATTTCATCAGGATCAGCGTCGTTGTTATCCAGTTGTTAACAGGTCTTTTCTGGTGCAGTATACATATTGCAGAAAACGGCTACCGTTCCGGCAAAGAAAATGTTGTTTTTTTTTTCATACTCCCCTCCCGTATAAGAGTTTTTCTCATCAAAATGTAGGCCTTACTAAAACTGATATTCGAAATCTGAAGCAGTAGTGTCATGTGCCAGTATTTCCAGTATTTTTGAAGCCGAAAAAGACCTTGATGAATGACGGAAAGCAGTGTTTGGAATTAAAAAGGGAGTAGGCCTAGTAAAATATAAATTCCCGCTTTTTTTTCGTGTGCAGGCATGTTTTTAAAGGATTTTTTTTTTTTTTTTACATACCTATACACATACTGTTATTTACAATTTGATACCGATAAGTTGACAATAGCCGCACACCCTCAGCATCACCTTTTTTTTTTAATCCACCCTAAGACTGCCGTGAGAAGATTCCATTTCATGCCCCTCTCCGGTAGAAAAAAAAAAAAAAGCACCACCCTTTTTTAATCCACCCCAAGACTGCCGTGAGAAGATTCCATTTTTTGCCCCTCTCTGGTAGGAAAAAAAAAGCACCACCTTTTTTTAATCCACCGTAAGACTGCCGTGAGAATTCCATTTTATGCCCCTCTCCGGTAGGGGAAAAAAAAAAAAGCACCACCTTTTTTTAATCCACCGTAAAGACTGCCGTGAGAAGATTCCATTTCATGTCCCTCTCCGGTAGAGAGAGAGAGAGAGAGAGAGAGAGAGAGAGAGAGAGAGAGAGAGAGAGAAGAGAAAAAAAAAAACAAAACAAAAAAACCTTGTTGTTTAGTTAAAATGATGAGACGATTAGATTGTAAAGGGGGGTGATGCTCTTGGATGTTTAAAGTGTAAATTGATGACCCATATATTGTTTTTAAAAGCTCTGACCTCAGAGTGCAATTCAGTGATTGTTCTATGCCGATCCAGTTTCAGTATGGAATCATGTTCATCTTTAAACAGGAGAAGGGTGCTCGTGCTCCCAGTGCTCTGACCCCTGAACCCCCCCCCCCCCCCCCCCCCCCACACACACACACACACACTCTCTCTCTCTCTACATACAAATACATATTTCCCCTTCATCAGTTCTGCGACCTCTGTGTAATGATTAGAATTGAGCATTTCTGACCAACTTCAATCGTGTCTGTGGCTAGACTGACCTTGATCTATAACAGAAATAATAATGACTTGACTTGTTCAACGATTGAGACCTGAAAGGTCTGTTCGTAGATCCTCTGTAAACTTGTCACTCTGTGACTGTCATGCGTAGCTTGCAAGCTAAGTGACTAGTTTTTACATAATTTGGTTCGTACAGGCTGGGTAGGTGCCTCCAGTGGTGGTCCAGTCCACCCTTTAAAGCACTGGTGGATGGCGCCGTCACAACCGCCTCAGGGAGACTGTTCCAGGTAGACACTACTCTGTGAGCAAAGTAGTTCCCCCTGAGGTCCAGTCGGTACCTTTTCTTCTGCAGTTGTAGAGAATGCCCACAGAGGGCCCTCCCACAAGCCAATATCAGTTCGGGTCGCTGGACTTCATAGTATCCATGGAGGTACTTGAAAACCACAGTCATGTCGCCCCTGAGTTGTCGATGTTCCAGTGTGGGCAATCCTAGGGTTCTCAGCCTCTCTGGATATGTCTTGTTCCTCAATGGTCCCAGCAGTGATAGTCATAATGATAGATATAGTAGTAGGCCTGTTAATAACGATAATAATAGTAGGTGGAAAGGAATATAAATGATCAGTGAGTAAAAAGCTGACAGTACCACTGGAAAAGGGAGGAGGGGGGGGGGGAGGGGGAGGGGGAGGGGGGGGGGGGGAGTAAGGGAACCACATAGGCCTGCCTCCACCCACACACTTCGCTTTTTTTTTTTTTTTTTTTTTTTTAATATATGTGAGCACTACAACTACAATAACAACAACTACTACTACTACTACTACTACTATTACTACTACTTCTACTACTGATGGTGATGGGATTGGTGATAATAGGACAATAATATTTATAAACATAATGGTAAGATTAATGATAGTAATTGCAACAACATTAATATAATGAAGAAGAAGAAGAAGAAGATGATGATGATGATGATGATGATGATGATGCCTTGATAGTAATGGTAATGATAATATGAGGATGATAAGAATGATAGGAATAATGGTTAAATTAAATGTAATATTCGTGGTGGGATGGGGTGAAGAGACCCGTATTCAGGGGGCAATGAAATACATTGCTGCTGGAAAAAAAAAGATAAGCATACGCAAAAATAAAATCCTCTCCTCACTCTTTGCTTTTCCATGATCACGATAATCTGAATGAAAAATTAAACTAATGGTATTCTACAGTATGCCCATATACAAGACTAATTCGAAAGATGAAGATATACGTGAAAAAAAAAAAAAAAAAGTTAGGTTGCTGGCTTTTAAAACTGCGGGTGACAAAACTGATACGCCGCCTTGACTTACACCAGCATTACGTTTCAAACATGGGTGGGAACGTGGTAGTATAGAGGAGAAAGGGTAATGGTGTGGGATTTGGGAAATGTAATTATTGGCCATGTATCTAAATGCACCAATAATTATTTGCACTGCTGGTCGGGAAAGTGGTCACCCTATCTGGGCCCTGTACCGGTACTGTTCTAGCATGGAATAATGTAAATAACAGCTATTACCTTGTGACCTTGACTGTGACACCAACACGTGTGTCACGACTCTGACTGGACTGACATTTTATCGTAATTACCGTATATCAAATCAATGATTCATCTTACAGGCTTTATCAGCCGTGCCGGAATATCAGACAGAAATATATAAGCTTACAGCTTTTTTTTTTTTTCTTTTTTAAAAAAATTTTACATGAGTGCGCTGTTCTTGTGTGATAGTTTCCCATGCGGGAAACTGGTCTGGAGAGCAACTAAAAAGCCTGGTGTGTAATATGTGTTTAAAACTGTTAAGCGTTTCCATGGCGGCAATGTGAGTTGGCAGAATTGTGACAAAGGGTTTATAAAGAGATGCTGTTAGTAAAAAGATGCATAAATGAAATGAGAGAGGCATGCTGCCAGTTTCAGTGGATGTCCCCATGTGTGTACACTGTCGTTGAAAATGAAAAGATTTCCTGTGGCGTTGTTACCATCATGGCCATACAGGCCTCGGACGTAGCAAGTACCAGCTTCCGGTGCGTAGGCTTGGCAGTTGCTGAAAATTTAATCTGTCCTTGGATGACAATGTACTCGTTCCTAATTTTGCTTGGTAAGCATTTCCTAACATTTTCTGTTATGTTTATATGCTTTCAAAGATTTGGGGCCAGTACCACATGTCCGTAGTAGGCCTAATTAGATCTGCGCACCGATTTGAAAAAAAAAAAAAATATATAAGCATTAAGTTTTGTTAAAACTCGATAAAAGTAAACGAGTAAATAAAGAAATGCGTAAGTCCCCGACAGTGTAAAAGCGAATACTGACATGCTCCCTCACCGGAAGGCCCATTGCTTCAAAGGAACTGGCGAACTACTAAAACGGTCACCATCTCAACAAAACGCCATGAGAACAGGGGAAGCAACGCTGACTTTAAGTGTGGACCCTATGTCTATGTGTAACGTTCAGAAATGGTCTCGCTGGGAAGTGAAGGCAAATGCTATTCTGTATTTCACCAAAGACGCTGCATTCATTGTGAGTTTGAACTGCTTCAACTCCTACCAAAGGTAACTTTGATTCTTTTTTGAAGTTAAATCCGTGTTCAGTGGCATAAGCGTCTGCATTTTTTTTTGTTCAGCAACTGGATGTAGGAATCACACATCCCCCCTCTTTTTTTACGCTGAGGACTGCGATTGTTTGTTGGTCATTCTAGCACATGACAGAAAGAGAGGAGGTTTCGTGTTATCCTGAAATGTACTGTGAGGATGTGCCAATTTTCCCTTAATTTTTCGATTTTCAAACAAACTCAGGGAAAACTTTAACCCGACACGTCCTGGCTTGTGTTTGTTTTTTTTGCACTGCCGAGCAGCCATTGCAGTCTGGGGTAATGGGTTGAGGAAGTGTGGATAACTGGACTGGGGTGGTCATTGAATTGTTCAGGCTTGTACTCTAAACATGTTTGAAACTTGAAATTTAGTGTTGAAGGCCGTTTAGGCCTATTCATTTTCCTTGTTGGAAACTTCTGGCATTGTGCAGCATGTGTGGCAAGTTGGTTAATGTCTATATTCCACTGGTTATATGTTGCTCACTGACTGCATTCCAGATCATACAGGATTAGGAGGTTGGCCCAGTGGGCATCA
>JADBJO010033781.1:12500-14213 GCA_016801955.1 Conus betulinus
ACACACACACACACACACTCACACACTAACACACACACACACACACACACACACACACACACACACACACACACACACACACACACACGTGTGCATACCTCTCTCCACAATGCAACAGGCCTAGTGTGTTTATATATATGTGATGGAGAAATCTCTCTGCAGATAAAATACCAAACTGTCTAAGACAGAAAAGCGGGGAAAAAAAAAACATATTTGTAATAGAACAAACCATGATTTAAAGGGAATAAAGAGGAAATAAGAGTAATGTGAACAGAGAAACAAAGCACCAGAATGTAAAACAAAACAAAAAACAAACAAACACAAGAAAGCAGTAAGAAGTTCCCATCATCACTCCGTCTAGCCTCATTATTTGGGGGTTTCTGTTCAAAACTGATGACAGGGAGGGCTTATATTAATACTAGATTTAAATGAAATTTGAAAACTGTCAGAACTCATCTACACAATTTTCCTTTGACCCTATTGAAGAGAAAAAATGCCCCCCCCCCCCCCCAAAAAAAAAAAAAAAAAAAAAAAAAAAAACTTTACAAACTAAAATGAACAGCTTACATGGCCTTCCCTCACATTTAGGCTGAGTCTGTGAGTCCTTTGCTATTAAGTCTGTGACAGCATTAACAGCCCATTTGAAAACACCTGCTATTAACTCTGTGATAGCATTAACAGCCCATTTGAAAGCACCTGCTATTAACTCTGTGACAGCATTAACAGCCCATTTGAAAGCACCTGCTATTAACTCTGTGACAGCATTAACAGCCCATCTGCAAGTTTGGCCAACATTGACATGACGCTGGCTGCTGTAGCACTTGCCAGCAGCTTTTTGCTGACATTGCTTTCAACTTTAATGTGAAGTATCCCCCTGAAAACTCACTTTTTTTTTGTGATGACAAGTCAGTTTCACACTTTGGAAATCCTTAGGATCACCCCCAAGTGAAAATAAAAAGGTGTGACAAAAGAGTCTGTCCATCTGTATGCACAATAACCTGCTCATACTGATATTACAAGCAGTTTGCACAAGGTGAATGGGAGTACAGTGAAGCCCCTGCACTGATAGTTGTCTCCCTTCAGGCAGTCCAGGCACAAATTAGTTGTAATTTTTTTTTTTTTTTTTTTTATTTGGGATGGACGGCTGCCAAATTTTGCTGGGAACTACCCTCATATATGTTCATTTTCTTTCTGTAATAGAAATATCCTTATTTCAGGTGTGATTTTTTTTTGGGGTTCATTTTCTTATTGTAATAGAAAAATCCTTATTTCCTTATTTTTCAGGTTCATTTTTTTTTGTTTAGAAAATATCCTTATTTCAGGTTTTTTTTTTTTTTTTTTTTTTTTTTTTTCTTCTTCTCTTCTCCAAACACGCCAACTTTAAGATGCGATTTTTGTGACAGGAGGCAAAAAGATCATCATTGTTTTCTCACATGGACATTTTATGACAAGAGTATTGTTATCAGTGAGGTAAAAATTTGATTCTGTTGCATGTTAACATGAAAATTATTCTTTGCTGAGGAGAGCCTAAGTGAGTGCATGTGTGTCTGTAAGTTCAACAGCAATCTGCATTTCAAAACAAAGAGTGCAGGATTTGTTGATAGGAGAGAAAAAGATTTTGAGAAGTGGGGGGAAGGGTGCAAAGGGTGTGTGTGTGTGTGTGTGGGGGGGGGGGGGGGGGGATGGGGAAATGCACACTCAGCACCACACACA
>JADBJO010033783.1:0-14212 GCA_016801955.1 Conus betulinus
CGCGGACAGGCACGGGTGACGGCCTTGGGCTGGAACCCCCACCCGTCACTCGCACTTATGGGACGCGCGGGTCCACTTCTTCCCCCCATCCGGACTCGCCGTCTCACGACGCTCTCTCCCCCCACCGTGCACAGGTGCAGCCAACACCCCTGCACGAGGAGCGTCCAGTTATCTCCGGACGCAGTTTTTATGGCCACGTCTTGGCACGACCATGCACATGTCCATAACTCTGGGCGTATGGGAACACCGAGTGCATCCACGGTTGTGAACATACACAAGACGGCCGACCAACCCCCTCGCCGTCGCAGGTTCCCCTAGGGGTTCAGGACGTTCGGGGTCCGACCTACTCGGCCCCCATTTGGGCAACGTCCTCGGTCCCGTTCCTCCGGGGGGAGGATCTACCAGCGGGACCACGGGTAACCTGTCCCATTCCACTGGGACCCCCGGCACGCTCCCGGGGGGGAAAACCACATACCAGGGTCGATTACTATTCCCCCCCTGCTGCCCAAGGTTACCCCGGTCCCCGGCGAGTCCCTGCAGTAGTACTCTGGGCCGCCACAGCCCGCTATCTCCCCGGGGACCAGTGGCTCTATGCCCCGAGAGGGACCAGTGGCTCAATACACACCCAACCTGAACAACAATTTGGTCGATTGTGGCACCCAACCTCGCAGACTTGGGTCGACCTGGGTCTCCCACCTCGGGCGCTGTCCGATCGGCAGTCCGGGCTCTCCCACCCCAGCCCGTCTGCCGAGCATAGAGCCACGAGGGTCCCGCCATCCCCCCTCCCCCCGCCACCACCCTACCAGGGCGGGACCCTCGCGCACCCGCGCAGTTGCCCCCTGAGGAAGACCCTCCCTTCCCAGGAACTTGACTCCCCACAGCCTGAGGACGACTACGATGAGGACTTCTTCTCATCCCTTTATGACATCCACACCATTGAACGGTTTCGACCGGACTTCGTGTCGAGGGACGCCCCTCCCTCTGCCGATCTTGGCCTTCCCTGAGATCGTTGGGCTGCCCCCAGCCCAATACTCCAGACTCAGAATTGTCGCACCTCAGTCACTCACTTCGCTGTGGGAGAGTCCGGCAAAACGCGCCAGGGGTGCAGACGCCGTCCCCACGCCGGGTCAAGACTGCCCCCGGCACCCAATCGCGCCCCCCTTCGGCGCCCTACTTGGGACCCAGGGAGAAGCACCCAGTTGCCTCCCTCTTTGCCGACAATCCGGTTACCAGGGAGTGGGCCATCTCCCAATCAGATTGTCGCCTGATGGGCATCTTACACACCACTGCAGGGCATGCTACCTTAGCATGCTCTTGCAGAGGGCGGAGGGTACTCTGGCCTGGGGATGACGGCGCCGTCCCAGTGCCTTCGGATACAAACTCCGAACCACACCAGGACGAACCTCGCTTATTCAGCGACCCCTTTATGCGACACCTAGTTAACAGGATATCGCATCACTTGGCGGCTGCGGCGGACAGCGCAGCAACAAGCCATTTTAATTGTCTGCTAGTGGCTAGAGACGCGGTGCTTGCACGCTCCTCACTCTCCCCGGCACTCAGGGCATCCCTACGATGTGTCCCGGGCCAGGATCACTCGCTCTTTTGGCGAGCACTCCACCTAGGCTATGTCTCTCTCGCTCGAGGAACGCAAGCAGGCGGCGTCCTTTGCCCCCCGGCCTCAGCCACGCCTTTCCAGGCCCCCCAAGCGGCCACTTAACTCACAGAGGCCTAAACCTAAACCTCGCCAAAATTTTTGGTTTGGCCAGCAAGCACGGCCCCGCCGGTGACTGGAGGACACTCCCCGTAGTGCGCGCATGGAGCTGGCCCAACCTGCCCAGCAAGGCACCGGCCCACTCTTCCCCTTCCCCCCATCTGGACCATCGGCTCCTCCCCTGGCGGGCAACTCTCCCGGCCGCCTGCCAGTGGCGACGTATGGGCCTCAGCCCCTGGGTAGTGTCGGTTCTTCAGGACGGGTTTCGCCTACCGTGGGCTCACCGTCGTCCTCCTCCCCCTCATGCGCTCTCCTCCTCCGTCCCCCAGCGACCCCCCCACCTGCCCAGGCGGACGCCCTTCGCCTGGAAGTCCTCGAACTCCTCAGAAAGGGGCCATCACCGAAGTTTTCCAGCCCAACCCCGGGTTTTACTCCCACCTGTTCGTGATCCCCAAACCTTCTTGGGTGGGATGGGCCCATCCTGACCCTTTCTCCCCTCAACAAGTTCCTCAGACATACCTAGTTCAAGATGGACACGCCCTCCCAGATCAGAGACTCCATCCATCACGTAGATTGGGCTACCTCCATAGATCTGAAAGATGCGTACTTCCAGATCCTTATTCACCCCCGGCGCACAGACGTTACCTCCGGTTTGTCTGGCAAGCTCGAGTGTTCCAGTTCAAAGCTCTCCCCTTTGGCCTCTCCCTGGCACCCTTCCTCTTCACGAAGGCGTTCCGATCTCTCTCCCAACACAGTCCCTCGAACTATACACAGACGCCTCCAACTCGGGCTGGGGGGGGCCCACTTGGGGGACAGTCATGCCTCGGGGATGTGGGACGCACAGATGGCTCGCCTCCACATCAACATATTAGAATTGGAAGCGGTCAGGCTGGGCCCTCCTCCACTTCCAACATCTATCTCTCACCGACTGTTCTCCTCCTCACGGACAACACGTCGGTAGCCCATTACATCAAAAGGGGGGGGGGGGGGGGGGGGGGGGGCTCACTCCATCGCCTCCTCTCTCTACGGACAGAGGCCCTCCTTCGCTGGTGCCACGCACGGGGAGCCACCCTCCGTGCGAGACACATAGCGGGGACACGCAACATCCTGGCAGAGACACTCTCAGCCGGTCAGGGACCCTTCTGCACACAGAGTGGACCCTGAACAAGCTGACACTAACCACCGTCTGGGAACACTGGTTCAAGCCCATGGTCGACCTATTTGCGACCCCGGTACAACCATCGACTCCCCATGTATGTCTCTCCACTCCCGGACCCCCGAGCGTACGCGGTCGATGCGCTCTCCCTCCCCTGGACGGGACTCCCTCGCCTACGCCTTTCCCCCCCTTCCCCATACTTCACAAAGTGATCAGGAAGGCCAGGCTGGAGAGACCCAAACTCATCCTCATAACCCCGTGGTGGCCGACTCAGTTGTGGTTCCCGGACCTCAGTCCCCCTCACTCACGTTCCCCCTCTCCAGCTAGCCCTTGGTGGGACTTACTCAGACAACCTCGCTCGGGCCTCCCTCACTCCAATCCCCAGATGCTTCGCCTACACGCTTGGCTTCTATGCCAGCCAAATTGCGACCCACCACCGCGATGAGAGAGATGGGTCACGTGGTGCACGGCTAACTCGGTCCCCTACCCTCCTCCCTCCAACACATCCACATAGGCAAGTTCCTATCCCACCAGATAGGCAATTTCCTATCCCACCTTTCATCCTCTCGAAAGCTCTCTGCTAGTTCCATTCGGGGCTACAGATCGGCCGTAGGCACCACCATCTGACAGCTGGGCGGCCCATCATTCGACAATAACTTTCTCCTTAGAGAACTATCTCGGGGGGGGGGGCCCTACGGGAAGCTCAGTCCCCTAGGCGCGCTCCCATGTGGGACCTCTTTCTGGTTCTTGACTCCCTCAGAAACCCCCCTTTCGAGCCCCTCCGTGCTATTCCCTTTGTCATTCTCCCCTTCAAGACCACCTTCCTTCTCTCCCTGGCCTCAGCCAGGAGGCGAAGTGGGATTCAGGTCCTCAGTTGTGACCCTCGGGACATCGCCTTTCTCAGAGACGGATCGGTCTCGCTTAAGTTCCTGCCTGAGTTCTTAGCGAAGAACCAGGAACCGGGCACGACCTCTCCTTCCCTGGTTATCCGCTCCCTAGCGGATATCTTAGGCAGCGAAGGAGGCAGCGGGGACATGGACCTATGACCCTCTAGGTGTCTCAGATACTACTGGGAGCGTTCCCACCCCAGGCGTTCCTCTCAGAGAAGCCTCCTTATTTCCATCAACCCCAACAACAAGAAAGACATCTCGGCGGGCTCGATTTCTAGGTGGCTATTCTATACTATCAAATCTGCCTATGCCCAGGCCCACAAAGACCTCCCAGCCCTTTCCCCTCGAGCCCACGAGGTCAGAGCGTTGGCCATGTCCACAGCGTTCCAGCACTCTGTCCCCGTGTGCCATCTCCTGGAGGCAGCCTACTGGCGTTCGGAGAACCCTTTCATAAACTTTTATCTAAGGGACATCCGCATGACCAGGGCTGATGGTTCTAAGGGGTTTTCATTTGTGGCGGCCAATGCAGCCATAACAGTTAACCCAGGAACCATTAGGGCGCTCGGCCCTCCTCCTATTCCTTTAAATTCTGCTATGGTCTGACATGGTATAGTATACGACGCCAAAATGGGGAGTTTTGTATTATACTCCCTGTTTGGCTAAGTATACTTACCATGTCAGACTCTAAATGCCCCCTACCTTCCCCGCTAGCGCCAAGGTTCCCTGGGGTTGCCTTGCGCGCAGGCCTCGTTGATGACGGACAGTACACGATCTTCGGCATCTTCCGTAATCGGAAGTAGGGTGGGCGTCACGTGACTATCTTATGACTGCATTTTGCCAAAACTTCGGCCTGACAGAGCTGACTGACAGCTGCTGTCCAACCAAACCCCATCCCCCCGCCCACCTCTCATCATCTTGTTATTCCATGCCCCATTCCCCCTTCTCTCTTCCTTTTCCTTCATTTCTATTGTCAGGTTTTCTCCCAATTTTATTCATTCATTTTTTTTTCTTTTTTTTTTCTTCTTTTGTTGCTTCAGGCAGCTGTCATGCCCATATGTGTTAAAAGAACAAGGGCATTTTAAGTGTTGATGGACCTTGTGGTCATGTCCATACAGACCATGTGTATGTCTTGCAGAAGAAGAGGAGCAGGCGGAGGAGAAGAAAGAACAGGAGAGTGGGGAGGGTGCATGTACCATTGTGCTTGTAGAAGCTGAAGGTGACCTGAGTTTGAGCACCAGGGTGGAATGGTCCTGTGATGTAGATACGGGCGGTTTCAGTCCTAGGAACAGGCTGTCTACCTGAAACAAACATGCTGGATGAAATTCTGATGGTATAGAAATTGTTTTTTTTAATTCAAGATGATGGAAAGGTTTGTTTTCCTCTGTTCAAATACACATTTAAATGTGTTAAATCTGGATTGGGTTGGAAAAGAGCTGCAAAAGGTTAAATTGTATCGTTGTGAGAATGAAATTAAATGGAAAAGCTGTAATGAAAGTGCAGATGCAAATGTTCATGTCATTACTTTTATTCCTTATGATATTTCAAGCATGAATTGTTTGTAGATAGCCTGTTCTTGCATCTTTATTTTTCTTTTGTGTGTGTTAACATATTCAGTACTAAAACTAATTCTGTAAATCATTGCTGGCCCTTGGTGATTGCAACAGAGATCAAATTCTTTCAGCTTAGAGCAAGTTGAGTGAAATTCTGGTTTTGTGAAAGCTTCTTCTTTGATTCATCTTTCCACACTGACCAAACAGAAGGTAGACGTCTATCACCCATCAAGATATTTCTTGTTTAGAATTTTGTTGAGAGTAGTATTCCTTTTGAGACAAGAGAAGCCAAGAGAAACTGTTTTCAGCTGATACTATACTTGGAATATTGCAGAAATTTTGGAACTTATTACTGAAAATAAGTTGACTTGCAGCTTTTACATAGCCAAACCTTTCTGCCTTGGGGAATAAACTCATGTCAGTTTAAAGTAAGTAAATCAGAAATTTTTTTTCAAATTTTTATCAGTTGAAATGATTGAAGAGGGTTTAAGTTAACTTACTGGTAATCAAAAAAAAAAAAAAAATTAGAAAAATGCTTTAGGAAGTGGCCTGATTTTGATTTGACTAACTTTGAAGTGCCAGTCATGTAACTTTGTGATGTAGTCCGCAGAGCTGGAATTAATAGTACACTCTGATGAGTAACGTTCATAAGACATTTGTTTTGCATACCTTTGAAGAAGGTTTTTTCCAAGGATTTGGTGGGGGAGAGGTGGAGGAAGAGGAACTGACCGTGTCAAGAGAGGTGAGGTATTGAGAAGAGCGGGACGGGGCAGAAGAGACAGAGGAGGGAAGGGGGTTGAAGAAACGGGGGGAGGGGGAGGGTACACTGCACTACAGTGCTGTTTTCAAACACCTGAAAAATTTTTATGGTAGTAATGATAAGAGTGATGTTTTCATAGCATCAAACATTCATAAAAAGATTTTGTTACCAGCATCACCAAGGGGAGAGAAGTCATTTTTCCACTATGTGCAGGGTTGAATCCGCACCATAGCTAACATTAACCCAAGGGTTTTATGATCAGGGTCGATGAAGACAGAAGTCTGGATTTACAAGGCCCTTTTTTGGATTTGTGAATGGGGATATTTTGGTTTTGAGGAGTAATTTAGGTGGGTTTTTTTTTTTTTTTTTTTTTTTTTTTTTAACTTCCATTACTTGATTGATTTTTTTTGATTGATCCCATTTTGTTGTTAATCTCATGTGCACATTTTGTGGATGACTGATGTAAGCCATGTATCTCATTTCATTTTGTAAAATGACATACAAGATTTTCATTGGTCACTGGTGATGTAAATTTACCTGCTGAAATTTTATATTTTAGTTTCCACAATATTCCCCCGATAAGTAGCAGGTGGAAGGGTTTTCTTACTTTTTGTACAGGTACATAATTGTAAAAAAAAAAAAGTTTAAGTCTGAAAGTTCAATTTTAATCTACTGACTTGTCCAAACTAATGCCAGAGTATTGAAAATGAAGGGAGAAGGTGTGTGTATATATGTGTGTGTGTGTGTGTGTGTGTGTGTGTGTGTGTGTGTATGCCTCTCTGTGTGTGTGCGTGTGTGTGTGTGTGTGTGTGTGTGTGTGTGTGTGTGCTTGTGTGAAGGTTTTGTGGGTAACATTTTAAGCTCTTCACCTGGGATGTAAGGAATGGAAATTTTCTTAAGGAGACCTTATCCAAAGATGCGCAACTACGGTCCCCACAAATAGGCTGAAAATACTTTCTTGAAGCCATCTGTGCAAAAATAAAGTGTCACCAGTGGCTGTGGCAGAGTGGTTAGCGTGGCGTTCTCCTAGCTGGCAGGTTGTGGGTTCAGTTCCGATCAGAGCCACATGAGATTTTTCTGCCCTTTCCAGCGCCTACCCAGAGTTGAGTTTGCTATGCACTCAACTGGGAATATTGGGACCATGCAGTCAAGTTTCATCCACTTAATGGATGTGTCTCTGAGAGCGTTGCTTAAATTTCCTGACCAACTGCAGATGTCTGTATCTCTCGGGCCTGGTTGATGCAGGATGTATTATGAAAGTAAGTGTAGAGTACAGCCCTGTTATGCAGACTCAGACCAGAACGGAAATCTGAGCATATTCACCATCCTTATTCTAATTGATCAGCAAAAAAAGGTCTCAATTTCTGTGGTCCTTCATGACCTGCTCTCATAGTGACCTCAGTTTCGATCTTCTCTCTACGTCTATGGCCTTGGTTTGATTCCATTGGGGTCAACAATACCAGTAAATTCATTGGGGCTGTCATTGTATGGATGTGGTGGTTCCCTCCAGAGGGAGACTTCACAAACTGGCTCCGCAACACAGCAACTATTGTCGTCAGTAGGGGACTTAATAGGTGGTGTCCTGCATATGTTGGATCAGAACAGGCGCCACTGAACGCCACTGAAGTGACTTGGCAGCAGTGCAGTACTTCCTTTAATGGTTTGCTGCCCTGTAGATTGGCGGCGCTGCGGCGGGTCGGGCCAGGCTGTGGCTGTGGACAGGGGGTCGGAATGGGCAGCCTGGGTGCAGTGCCACTGAGGTGGCGCAGAAGAAGGAAAAAGCAAAAAAAAAAATAAAAAAAAAAGGTTTCCCCATAGTTCCACACAATATTGTTGTAATACATGTGCATATGCACATGCACACTTGGCTTTACAAACATTCTGAGTCTGTTTCCCTGAGCAGCAATAATCATGCGTTAACCACATTTACCTCCACAAGGATTATGACAGATGATCGTTTACTGATGAAAGAAGTCAGCAGGTGTTATATAAGGAAAACATGGACCCCATTGGTCGCTTTATAGGTTCCCCTCAATGATGATGAAAACCACAGATTCTCACCATGTAAAGGAGATGAGTGTGTGTGTGTGTGTGTGTGTGTGTGTGTGTGTGTGTGTGTACAGGAATTCAAGTTAATCATGCCAATATCAAGAGATGTCTTTGGTGGTCACTTATTGCTTGACACTCATGTCCAGTCTCTGTACTGGGGTTACCCCAATAGAAACAGCTTGCTAGGGATTATTGAGGGACAGAATATAACCTGTAAGTAGGATCAAGCTATTTCTTTGATCAGGTAAGTATGAAACAAAACAAAACAAAAACGAGTTCCGATTGGTGTTGTGGCTTGGTCACTTTTGTAATTTTCATCATAGATGAGCTTAATGTTTAAAATCACATTGTAACTAATTCTTTTTGGTCTGAATGAAAAATGTTAGAGTTGGTTTGGTAGTTCATTTGTAGTCCTCCCTTTTTTTTCTTGCCTCTTTCTCATTTATTTTATTTGAATCCTTTTCGAAAACAAGAATTACACTCTTCATGACAATTGCTGTGAACACTGTTGTCTTAATAGTTTTTACAAGCACTTGGCATTGCTGCATGGAGAAAAATTGTGAGATCTGAGTGTTCTTCTGTTTGTGTGCTTTCTATTGACCATGTTCATGAAGTTGACCAAGACATGTCTTGTCAGAAATCGAACAGTTCTTTGAAATAAACATCTACAAATATTCTGCAGCAAAATTTAAGTGGATTAAGACTCCATCATCACTCGTGTTTCACAATCTTTACAGGCCAGGCTGAAAAGATTCCAAGATGGTTTCAACAACTTGTAAAAGAGCTGTTGAAACCTAGAACAGCTGACTTTCTCAAAGATTTCTCATAGATTTTTATTCTCTTTTTCTTCCTTTTTTGTAATTATTTATTTTTCCTTGTTTACTGTAACAGTGCAAAGGCTGTTTGGTTTTAAGCACTTCTGTTCATTGTACCTTGAGATTTGAATGACTGGTTATGCACAGGTTGTAGCACTGCAGATGATAACACCCAGAACTAGCAAATGAAACTAGCCAAGTGAAAAGCTATGTAATTGTCTGGCAACTGTTCACAACTTTCCTTGTAAGAATGTCAGGAATGGCTGCTTCTTGATTAAGTATTCTGTAATATCAGTCTGGAGTATTAAATTTCACAGCTTGGGAGAAATTTGATCTCCCAATCTGGCCCAAAATGGTCTAGTTCTGTGAGTGGTTATTGTCATCTGCAGGAGGTACCAGGTAAGTGTGGTTCATTGTGCATGAGAAGGTAAGGGTGAATGCGGATGGAATGTTGTTTTATTTTTTTTGTGAAGAGTTAAGGAGGTTCATTGTCTCTTTTAAGTTTTGTTTGTTTGTTAATTGTACAGCAGATAAACTGCATGTTTTATAAAGTTGCATGATTGTGATGCATGTCGAACTTTCTCTCGCTTGAAATTTGCATTTCAGTTGAATCGTTGAAACACACATTCAACTTGCACCAGCTCTTGGATTGTATGATTTCAGATGTAATGTTCCTTTATTTATAGGAGAGATGGCCGCAATCGCAGCAGTACGGATGTGGATAACCGGCGCACCAATCTGGGTCGATCTCGCAGTGCCCAGTCCTTGAAGAACCTGGACCAGTCTGGGCTAGAGGATAAGCTGACTCTGGTCACTCAGATTTTCTGGATCACAGTGTCCATGTTGGAATCAGACTATGAGTATGAGTTCTCCTTGGCTGTCAGGCTGCTCAAAAAGGTACATGGAAGTAAACATGTTTTTACTGTGTCTTTGCCACTTCTTGTGCCATGATTGGATACATATAAATGCAAGTCGTTCAGTATAAATTCTTACTTCACTACAGGAAAGAAAAAGGCCTTGAAAGAAATCTTTTGTATTCATACATCAAATTTAATTCATGTTCAGGAATTTCATGTTCAGAAGCCGTCAGAAAGTTAGCTTTGACACTGATGGAGAGATTGCAGGTTGTGCATTTTCACTGAAGAAAAGCGCAGAGAAAAAAAGATCTTCATTTTGAAGGATCCCATGTTCTTACTTTCTCTTTTTAGTGTAAGTGAAAATTGCTCGCTTTCAACCATACAAGTTCTGTTTATTTCTTTTTCAGTTGCAATATCCATCATGGTGATTCATTGTTTTGATGTGCCTACAGAGGGGTTCAATGGTCAAAGCATGACTGATCTGTGATTATGATGGTGTGTAGATTCTGCAGCACCTGCAGCCTGAGAGACCAGACTGCCGTGAGAAGCTGGACAAGATCCTGCAGCAGATCAAATGGCCCAACTTTCCGGGTGTGGTTGTCATGCTGCTCAAGGTAGGGGACATAGGATCCTGTCCTGTCTTTCCTCTGTCCTTTCTTGATTTTTTTTAAAGTGCACCAACACTCAGCATTGATTTTTCTTTTAAATGGCCATCCCCTTTTGTTTGAAACATCGTTTTAGTTGAATGTCTTTATTTGTTCTTCCAGTCTTGCTTTTTGTTCTTTTCTTGTGAACCTAGAATTGAGCAAAGATGAAATGTAGCAGGCCTATGACAGACAGTGTGTGGTTTCAGGGCTGCACCTCACAGGTTGTGGCAGAGCCCACCTGGGGTCTGCTGTCCCAAGATCATGCTGTGTGTCAGCTCCCCGGTCATGGACCCCTCAGGGGCATGGGGTAGGTATCAGTGCGCAAGGTGCTGCAGTGCACTGTGCAGTCCTTTGAGACAGTCGTTATACAGTGGTTTCCTTCAGTACAAAATCTTCATAAGCCAGATTTTATAGGGAGGGAGTCTTTGGTAGTGTATGTAGTAGAGACTTTAAGAGAAAATTGTTTGAATAAGATAGTCTTTAAAGAGAGGGAGTCTTTATTCAGAGATGATTTTTATTTCGAGGGTTTGACTTTATAAATAGTCTTTAAAGAGAGGGAGTCTTTATTCAGAGATGATTTTTGTTTCAGAGGTTTGACTTTATAAGCAAGGCGAAGAAATGGGAAGAAGTAGCACAGCTGACACGTCTTATCGGCAGACCACATAAGTGCTTTGATCAGAGATGATCTACATGCAGAACATAGATTTGAGAGTGTGAACTCTGTTAATTAGGTGAATTTGGCTTCTTCATGCAGCTGAAGTCTGGGAAATCTGGACACTGATATTCAAACACTACTTTTGATGGCACTCTCTTGACACAGCACTTTTGTACTGCGAGATATGGATCAGAGATATTTGTCTTTCATACATTTTAGCCATTGCTGATTGGAGATAAGAAAAACCACACTGTTTCCAATTCTTTACATTGGACATATATTTTTTATGGATCTCAGTGTAAAGCATGGCTTTGAGACTGCGTTCATGTTCCCAAAACTATGTAACAAAGGTCAGCTTTACTTGGCACACATATGTTCATCTACCATTATGAACTGATTGGATGATCAGTTAATGCAGATCCAATCTTGCAGTGATAATGTCAATAATTATTAATATGACAGGAGATTTCTCTCCTGCATTATGTGTGAAAGGGAGCAATGGAATGGGATGGTTAGTTGCCCATGCTGGTCTGTATGCAGGATTCCCTCTGGTGACCACAGCACTGTTACCCTACCTGGTGCACAACTATGAGAACCCCTGTCAGATGTGCCGTGACACTGCTGATAATGTGGCTCAGGTGAGTACTGCATAATCTGTGTCCAAACTGTGTTGACTGCTGGTAATGTAGCTCAAGTGTGTGTTGCTTAAACAGTGTCCATACAACACTGACTGCTTATGATATGGATGAGGTGATTTGTTTTATAATCTGTGTACAAATCATGTTCGATTGAAAAAAGATCGAAAGAATGCGCAAGGAAAACCCTTTGCAAAGACCCAAGTTGTGGTGCACAAATGACAGAGATGGAGGAAAATGGCAAACAGTTTGGCAGTGTGTTGCCTTAATGACTCTTCACAAAGTTAAACCAATATGAAGGGTAAAAAAAAGGATTTAATCATTAGAATTTATGGAACACTTGCAATATCAGTACTCATGTGAATCTGAAAGTGACATCCCAGGTCATTATGTAAAACTGTAGGTGTTACACATCCTTCTGTAACAAAGTTCCTGCAGTGTGTGTAGAATGCTCCTCTTTGTTGCCTGGGCAGATGTACAGTGTGTGTGTAGAATGCTCCTCTTCGTTGCCTGGGGCAGATGTGCAGTGTGTGTAGAATGCTCCTCATTGTTGCCTAGGCAGATTGAAGTGTATTAGAACACTCCTGATTGTTGCCTGGGCAGATGTGCAGTGTATGCAAAACACTCCTGATTGTTGCCTGGGCAGATGTGCAGTGTATGTAAAAACACTCCTGATTGTTGCCTGGGCAGATGTGTGCAGTGTATGTAAAACACTCCTCATTGTTGCCTGGGCAGATGTGCAGTGTGTGTAGAACGCTCCTCATTGTTGCCTGGGCAGATGTACAGTGTATTAGAACGCTCTTCGTTGTTGCCTGAGCAGATGTACAGTGTAACAGAACACTCCTAATTGTTGCCAGGGCAGATTGAAGTGTATTAGAACGCTCCTTATTGTTGCCTGGGCAGATGTGCAGTGTATGTAAAACACTCCTGATTGTTGCCTGGGCAGATGTGCAGTGTATGTAAAACACTCCTAATTGTTGCCTGGGCAGATGTGCAGTGTATTAGAACGCTCCTAATTGTTGCCTGGGCAGATGTGCAGTGTATTAGAACGCTACTCATTGTTGCCTGAGCAGGTGTGCAGTGTATTAGAACGCTCCTAATTGTTGCCTGGGCAGATGTGCAGTGTATTAGAACGCTCCTAATTGTTGCCTGGGCAGATGTGCAGTGTATTAGAATGCTCCTTATTGTTGCCTGGGCGGGATGTGCAGTGTATTAGAACACTCCTCATTGTTGCCTGGGCGGATGTGCAGTATATTAGAACGCTTCTGATTGTTGCCTTGGCAGATGTGCAGTATATTAGAATGCTTCTGATTGTTGCCTGGGCAGATGTGCAGTATATTAAAACGCTTCTAATTGTTGCCTGGGCAGATGTGCAGTATATTAGAATGCTCCTGATTGTTGCCTGAGCAGATATGCAGTATATTAGAATGCTCCTGATTGTTGCCTGGGCAGATTGAAGTGTATTAGAATGCTTCTTATTGTTCCTGGGCAGATGTACAGTTTAATAGAACGCTCTTCATTGTTGCCTGGGCAGATGTGCAGTGTATTAGAACGCTTCTCGTTGTTGCCTGGGCAGATGTGCAGTGTATGTAAAACACTCCTGATTGTTGCCTGGGCAGATGTGCAGTACATTAGAATGCTTCTGATTGTTGCCTGGGCAGATGTGCAGTATATTAGAATGCTCCTTGTTGTTGCCTGGGCAGATGTGCAGTGTATTAGAATGCTCCCCATTGTTGCCTGGGCAGATGTGCAGTGTATTAGAACGCTTCTCATTGTTGCCTGGGCAGATGTGCAGCCAGCAGTCAGAGGATCTGACCACCTGGCCACAGTGATGTCACTGTACAGCCGAGGCACCTTCGGCAAGGACAGCGTTCAGTGGACCAAGTGTGTGGTCAAGTATCTGCTGGATGTCTACGCTTGTTCCGCCCTCACTCTTGTCTCCTTCCTGGTAGAGGTCAGTGACATGCAAGGTTTTTTACAGTAGGTAAAATAGCAACAGACCTATATTTGTAACTTCTGTGATGCGAAGTCGCATTGTAACTAAAGGCAATTTTAGTTGCTAGAGAATGTAGAGTTACCAAAGTAGATCCGTTCCATGTAAAAGAAAAGAAATTATATATTGTAGGAAGCAGCCAATGCTGTTTCTGGCTTCACTGTGACTTTCTAGTCCATTAATGTATGTGCATTATTATTTTTTTTTTTGTTGTATTCCATCTACTGGAGTAGGGAGACAGAGACTTTTATTTCCAGTTTTAATGATTTAATGAGAGCAATGTGTAGAGCGGGACCAGTCTACATCTGTACTGAAAATGTGAGAAAAACCAGGTCTTTGTGCAGAGGGATCTTTGTGCAGAGGGGTCTTTGTGCAGAGGGGTCTTTGTGCAGAGGGGTCCGTTCTGGTTCTGTGTCTTTATAACTACTGTATTTGTCCTTTTCCTACCTCTAAGGTTAGTGGATTGCTGTTCTCCAGGGAGTTTCGATATGACT
>JADBJO010033784.1:0-14209 GCA_016801955.1 Conus betulinus
ACCAGATGATGAAGAGATACTGGGGTTGAAAGGGGCACACCGATCACCGCCCAAACGTACAAACTGTAAATCCAGGCTCAAAAGGACAAAAGACTGACGTCGTAAGGGTACGAAGAGTTCAGAACGCGGAACGCTGACGGTATCGGGCACCAGTCCACACAGCCATATCCTGGGGGGACCGCAAGCTGCAAACGGCACACGCAGGACGTGTGAAGAATGCAGCAGAGAAATGTAATACCACAAAAGTGACCTCGGATGCCGGCAAGATCGGGGCTCCATGACAAGGAGTTCTGGGCCGGAAACGATCTATAAAGAATGGTCCCCGGAGGCGTTCTTCCACGAAAAAGGCGGATCATCCAGCGTTAATGAATTCCTCGTGTGCGTGGAAACCCCAACTCTCGAAGAAGTTGCCTACAGACACCCGGTTTCACGGTGATGATCACATTCCAGTGCAGGGTGGGCCCCTGCCGCTATGGCGAACTGCATTGGGACCTCCTAATAAATTGACGGAGCTGGGGCGGCAGCGTCGCAGCACTTACTTTGCGGAGGCGCAGACCGGGAAAAGACTGAAAGGGCAACTCGAGAAGGGACCGGCCAAAACGATCAGGGAGAACTCACACAAGGAGCCATACAAAACAGCAAGCTCCAACCATCATTAGGTGCAAAACGGAAGGACTGAGGTGGAAAGGAAAGCAACAATTTAGACAAAAGAAGGAAGGTGGTTTACTAAGCTGTCCAGGACAGGACAAACAAAGAAAGCATAGGAACCTACACAACTGCCTTTCGACCTCGTTGGTCTGCTGCCTGGGGGGCAAAGACAAAAAAAGAACAGCGAAATGATGACAAGGGTGAAACAAAGAACGGACAGCGAAACCCAACTAACACGGATCGCACACAACCAAAATGCCCGGCTGGAAACCAGGCCACCATCGAGTACCGCCCGACGGCCAGTATGGGCTCTTTGCCAAAGAAGAGAAGGGAAGTGAGGTGCCAGGCTTCTGTTCACCGTGCCCAAAACGGTAGTGTGGGTGCCTGAAGAAGCCCCATGCGTCGAACTGCATTGGGTCTGGGCCGGGACTTTGGTGGCTAACTCCCAGGGTAGTCTGGAAAATAGAGCTAGCCTCGTCCCATCAAAAAAATGTCAACGTCAAAGAAAATGGACAGGAACGACAAACACAGTACGACAGTGTCCACTGAGGAAAATCAGACACCTGTGCACAGACAGTAAGGATAAAAACAGAGGAGGGAGGGCTCTGCATGAGCTGTGCATGGGAGGGGCATCGTGGACATCGGCAGGGGGCCGGCAGGCATGGACCCGATAACGACGGCAGGGCATAAAGGGAGGGCGCCCGACAGCCGGAAACACGGGGGCGGCTGCAGGGGGGGCGGGACCGGGGGGACGTGCACACAAAAAAAAAAAACAACAAAAAACCCCGCAAGGCAATAGCACATGACGACAAAGACGCACACTACTGCAACAGATGGCTGGTTGGCTGGATCATTGTTAAAAAACAAAAAAATAACCATGCAGCACCAGCGGGTTTGTGTGGGCGGGAGGCAGGTATGTGGGAGAACGAATAGTAACCACATTGGCAGGTTGAGGTCACCACACGATATCTGCAATTGACAACAAGGGTGAGTCACCAAGCGACTAAAACACCGAGCCACACACCCACGCATAGCAGAAAGCACACACGCCAAAAAATAAAAAGCGTCGCACGAGGGAGATACCACTAGAGACCGACCCGCAGAAGGATCGTTTGAGGGAAGAGCACGGCGGTCAGTAAATCACCTGTACAACATACCGGGCCCGCCAACTAGCAAATCAGACAGAACACGGCAGCGAAAATAGTACCAAATGGAGCAACTGAGAAGATATGTAGACGTCCTACCCTTGCGGCAGACCGGCGGGCTGTGAGAAGCACAAATCGTAGCGATACTTAATCGCAGTCCCGGCCGAACCGACAAAACAGAGAACAGAAGGTCAATAAGAGACTGAGCTCACAAATAGAGACTAGAAGGGCGCAGTCAAGTGATGGCAATGCTCAGTCTAACACTCATGACTGTGCACACCACACTCATCACTTACGCTGGGCGCGAGACTACAACCAAACCAAACCACCCCAGCAACCCCAGCTATAACCTACACCTCAAAACCCAACACCAACCCTCCCCGCACCCTCCCCCCATCAACGGTCCTCCAAAAAAACGACAAAAACAAAGCGTTCGCTGTAAAAAACACAGCCTGGGGGTACCCGCCCATGCGATGCGTGAACAGGCGTGTGTTATGAGGCGGCACGCAAAATGTCGTGTGAGAACAAAAAACGGCCATCGGTCTGACAACGACATACACAAAAATGCGCCGACCATGTGGGCACAGAAAAGAGACAAACGTGCATTCGTCTCATTGGCCGAGGTGCGCGAACAGGACCGCTTTGAAGGAAGAACATGACCCGACAATCAGTCCGATCTGAAGGCAGAACGTCAAGCTGAGGGAACGCGAAGCTGCAACGACGGCCGAACCGACACATGGAAAGCGGTTATGCAAAACGCTCGTGGACGCGGCGACCAACAATTGACAGACCATAAAATCTCGTCTCCAAGGGGGTAGGGCTGGGGGGTGGGGGGGGGGATGTGTTTGTCTGTCGAAACAACCGCCTTGCACCACACGACCTAAAGCTTGTGGAAAAATGGTGCACAGTCCCCGGGGGGACACACCACGGGAAACAGACGGACAACCGGGCCTGGGGTGGGGAGAGGGCATGGGGATGTCAATCGAGGCCGCATAGACAAAACTGGTCTGGTACAGCGATGTGAAAGGTCAAAAGCCAAACGGACGTGATGGGCCCGCCGCAAGGGGTTTGTTGGGAGCTTGGGTACCAGTAAGTTGAAACATCCGGCGACATACCAACGCACACACAAAAAGACAAGTGACAAACACAAAGGGTCATGGCAAAATAGCACTGCTGGTCTATGGGACATCAAGAAACCGGACAGGGCCTCGCTGCAAGCGGGGTGACCATAGTACACCAGGCATTCAAGGTTCGAACCGGTATTATGGAGGGTGGGCACCGCCAGGCCATCTAGCCCGACTGGTGCGGCCATGCCTAGGGAGCTAGGTGAGTGGAGGGGAGTGTGCTAGGGCGGCGGTGCCTGGGGCCGGGTGTGGGTGGCTGGGTGAAAGCGTGGTCATGCCTGAGAAATCGGCGGAGGTAGAGTGTGGGCGCAGGGCCGCGGTGCTATACAGCGGCCGCATACTCTGGCGGGGGGGCGCACGGCGTGTCGGTACGCGTAGACAGTGAGTGGTGGTGGGTGGGGGGGGAGATGTCGGGGGGGTTGCGGGGACGGGGTGTAAGCGATGGGGGACAAAGCAGTGGTGTGGAGCGGTGCACATGTGAGGGGAAAGTCCGCGGCGCCCCAAACGCAAAGGCATCCAGAGTAAACTACGTTTCCCCCTCCCCTGACGCACCTTCTCGTCGCCTCACCAGACCACAACAGGCAAACCCCCCCAAAGTCCTTATGGTTCAACCACAGGTGAGAGAGCGAAACAAGATCCACGCACCAGAGAACTCGAAACAGAATACCCCACTCACCGACAGAGCGACACACAACTACACAGCGACGGCAGATCACCCGCAAGACTACATAGTCCATAGAAGGGTGGACGGCGGCGCGGGGGGCGGATAGTCTGGCGCCAAACCCTCCGTACGGCTAGCACCCCCACGGACACTGCCGGCATTTTGCCGCCGACGACTTTCGCCCCAACGGCTGTTGTCCCTGGATACGCGCCTAAGTTGGCAAGGGACAACCACTGGGGGCTCGGCAACAGAAGCGTAGAGCTCCGCGGCCCCCGAGATGCTAACAGCAGCAGTGCCGTTCAGTTCGAGGCAAGCGCGATGCCGAAAACCCACACACCCCCCCCTGAAAAAAATCACCAGACGGCCAGCACAATCTGAGGGACAACGCGGAAATCACCATGGCCGAAAGATCCCCAACTTCATCAGGTGGGGAGTAATCTCATGAGACTTGAAAAAAAAAAAACATTTCAGAAAAAAAAAAACACACAATGGAGGTGCGCTGTGCTCGTACAATAGGCATGGATGCGGGTAAGGGCCTGATTATATCGTAAATGGTTGTGAAGTTGGTGGGTGTGGAGGGGTCATTTATAAGGGACGGTCACGATGTAGGCACACTGTGGAAAAAAAAAAAAAAAAAAAAATAAAGACGTAAGATGCAGCAACTCCACAGTAGACACGACATATAGAAGGATGTATATGAGAACACTTCAGATAAGCAAACCACAGAGATGCGCAGTAACCACTACTTTCCCCGAAGTGGCGTGAAACTTGGACAAACCTTTCTTTGCCTCCATAGGAGGAGAAACCTCCAGTACAACTGGTCTTCGGACGCACTAAGAACCTACTGAAAAGGTGTGTGAGGGTGTGTGTGTGTGTGTGTCACTTTGGTGTGTTGTGGGTTGATGTGGTAGGGTGTGGATGATTGAAAGCTGAAGATCTCCGACATTTCAGCCAGATCTAGTAGATTCCCATAAATGTCTACGTAGAGAATGTTAAAATATGGGACAATGATTGTGAAAACGTGGAAACTTTGAACCAACACAGCAAACCAAAAGAAACGTGTTCGCACATTATGCCCATGAAATACACTTCCACTCAGGTGCCACCGTTATTTGATGTTTTTTGTTTTTTTGTTTTTGTTTATGGGGGGGCAATGAGTAACTAAGGGTTATTGGACTCCAAACAGTGTACACCAACCAAAAAGTAATGGGCAAGTCGTTCTGTTCATGTGCAACAGGTGGTAATTACTATGCAACGAACCCCCAGTCCATCACCTGGGAAAAGAACATGATTCTTGCTTCTTGGCGGGAAGGTGAACACCATGAAATATATCAACAGGTGTCTGTAGCTGTACTAGAACCATAACAAAACTGTGATGTGAAAGAATGGTGGTTTTCTTTTTTACTTAGAATATTTTCGACAAAGACAGTGAGCTGTTAATTCAATACACCCCCCTCTCGTACAGTCCCATCAGGTATTTTTTTGTTGGACAGAAATTTTACTAACTTTTAAAAAAGGAGGGTAACAAGAGGCAAAGGAAAAAAGTGTAAAGAAAAGATAACGGAAACCTTTAAAAAAACAAAACATCAATGGTGAGCCTGAGCTGACAATGCGGCAAACATAATGGCTCACAGAGTGCAGTCAAATGCGCTGATAGCCACCACATATGAAGTGCCCTTGTGAGCGTTACACATCCCCGTGCCTCGTAACTTTTATCTCCTTGGACACTCTTTTGCAAAAAGTAAACGCATCAACGGCTGTGTAAACCTGTGGGCAAACAACTCTGGGAGGAATAAAGGTACAAGCTACTATATACAAACCCACTAACACCGACTTGTTGTGCGTGTCCCCGCATTTCGTGCAATACGAACACAATCCAAATGTCTCTGGAAAAAAGGTGGCTGGGGCTGCATGTGTTTAGGTTTGTTTGTGCCAACTCTTCCAGGACACAATAGGTTTCAGATGAGGTTTTCCACAACAAACCGGGGGTTACCATGTTGATTTAAAAAAAAAAAAAAAAAATCAAGGAAACACTGCGGGTGGAGTACCCATGCTGAACTGCCGAGGGACGAAAATATGCAGAGAAGGCATGGGCAACGGAGGGGGAGGGTGTGTGTGGGGGGGGGGGGGGGGGGGAGGGGGTCTGAACGAATAATGGATTTATCTACACTGTACCAGCTCGCAACACAGATCTCGGTGTAGCCCCAACCCCACCCCCCCCCCTCCCCGGAGTCGTCTCAGGGCAGCCTCCTCACCATCATTTCAGCCATAAATCAGTAAACACGAAGACTGATCCCGCTCAGGCTAATCTCTGACAAGTGAAAATGTTTACTAATGGTTGACATTGTGCACCTATGACGTCTACAAAAGAGGCTACAAAAACCGACTTTTAAATCCAGAGTAGATCAGCTGGACTGGAGAAAAATATGAGTGGTCTCATCTGTGGACACACACCCCACACTGCTCGCATTACTTACCACATTAACATATGATATAGTTCTGCTACTAACATTACTTAACTTTATCTTCTACGTTGCAAGACATGATTTAACAATGTTCCCCTTTGGATCCTACTGGTCCAGGTATGTTTGTGTACTATGATGAAGGAGTGCGGGAGTGAGTTGTGCATGTGTGTGTGCGTCGTGTATGCGTGCATTTCATTGTGCATACATGTATGTGTGTGGGGTTTTTGTGGGTGTGTGTGTGTGACTGTGTGGTTGTGGTGTGGTGTTGTTGTGGGTGGTGAGCACTACTGATATCTATGAGAACGTGCTGGGTGTGGGTTTGTATGAACAGAGGTGGAGACAGGTCAGTTACACACACACCACACACTAACACCACAACACGCACCCCACACACCTCTAAAAGGATGAGGTAAAGGCGAGGATCAAAGACGAAACATGGGGGTCAGAAGGGGTAACTTTGAGACAGCCGTTACTTTCGGAGAGACACCAGCCGCCCAATCGGGTACAAACTGGGCATTCACAGTTTTTGAGTAGAATTTATGTTTTTTTAGATTTGTTAAGTCCTTCACTGCCAACCCGGACCAGAACATGTGTTCCCCTCCACTTGGTTCCCCTAGAGCAAACTATCCGTAAGCGTCGGCATCATACGCAAATGCCAAAGGTCTCTGTCACAGGCCAAAGCCCGTAGTCAGACCGAAAATATACTGAATTCCATATTGAGGTCTTCGTTAGTCACTATGTGGACAACTTCCATTTGAACAATACCCCTGGGTAAAGAGCGGGGATATTTTTAAAATACCTCCCAGAAATGATCGACACACTGATAAACACTTAATACCATCCCAATCTAACGTCCTGTGTGGTAAACATCATTTAGCATTATGTCACATAGTAAAAGATGCCACTAACACAATTCAAGGTCCAGAGGGTGGAAGTGAAACTGCCCCCAAAGCTGAACTACCACTGAAACGTCGCTGAAACTGTCCAGAAAAGAATACAATCTGTCTATCATGAATAATCATACTTCTGCTAAGAATTAAAAAACCCATAAACACACCTATCACACCTCACTGCTTCTCATACTCGTAACCACCAAGCTAACTATACTTGGCGTGAAGCTTCACCCACGCGCCCTTTATCACCCAAACAACTACACAGTTCGGGCATACACAAAATCACACCGCGGCAGTAACAAGTCACGCTAGTCACCACCACACAGTTCCGCTCCAAACTTGTCCAAGACTACTCCCCACACACCACATCCACACCACAACAGAATGGCAAACGCAACCTTTCACAACATTACGGGTCACCCTACCTCATGAAATGTTGAGACTGAGGAAGCCCCAATTCTGCAGTTTCAACTAGAATCACCAGTGTACTCTGACTGCGACAAACCTGGGAAAAATCAACAGTCAACCCTTTTAGCACAACAAAAAACCCAAAACGAAATATCGGTAAGCCATTTAAAGCCAGAACATCTGGTCAGCAAAGCAAAATGGTGTATGTGCACACGTTTCAACTCACCCAACTTTGATTTCAACACGTAGTACTACTAGTAGTTTTCCAAACTGTTCCCTTTCAAAATGTCAGCAGAAACGGTATTTGAAAATAATGAATTGCCTTTACCCTTCCTCCACTCAAATCGTTTGCCTCTTCTTTCTTCCAATCCCCAGATGAATTGTGGCCACCCTAAACAACACAATTCCCCCTCCCTCCATCCAAAGAGATGACTTGATCAAACAAATCTCAAAAAAGTTTATAATAAACAAACAACCTGTTAATACCTAACCTAAAGATAGAAAGGATGGGAGACCGAACTGAAGGAGCCACATAGCATACTAAATAAATTTGTAGTAGAATGATTACGATTAAACTAATTCAAAATATAAGATTGGGACTAATGAGACAGAATGGGACCCCTATAATTAAGACAAGAAGTGACAAATGGATGGGAACTGACAAAAAAAACATGATACATTCAGCAACTGAAGAAACATTTTTGATAAGAAAACAACTCACTAATGTGCAAAGAAAATGATCTGGCAGGCTGCAACATCAATCATTCATACAGGATGATTATGAAGTAAAAAGAAGCTGTATACGTGGCAGCTGTGTGTAGAGGTTTTTTGGAGTGGCTTTGTTTTTTTTTGTTACAAATTATTTCACTTTCAGATGTCCTCTCTTCTTCCTTTTTCCTCTTCTTCATAAATGTAAGACACCAGATAGATACTAGGCCATGAAATCTGCAGTTTTAACTTCAAACCAACTCTTTTTTTTTTTTTTTCATTAAGTAGGGTGTCCAATTTCACAGAAGTCGGTCAACAGTGGTAACATTGTTTCGATAACAAATGTAAAAAAAAACAAATGGGAATAAAGAACATTGTCCATTATAAAAACTTCTTTGTTCTCTCCTCCGGTTCAACTCTGCAAAGAATCACTTGGGGCATCGCACTGAAGAACTGTTTCGTCATTTTTAAAAAGATTCCTGTCCAGCGCGACACCACCGCTGTACACTGACTTTTCACAAACCTACTCTGACATCAAAAATCCACATTATAACGCCATATTTTCAGTTTGGTGGAAACTCCAGCTTCCAGTCAAAAACCCCAGCGGGGGGCCGCACCCCCCCCTATAAGACATTTGCTGTGATCTACCCTTGGACTGTATAGGTGATGGTGACATTTCTCAGCCATCAGATTAACCTGAGAGGCAGTTTAATACACTACAGGAGATAAATCCCTTGGGGTGGGGGGGGGGGGGAGAGGTTAGACTCCTTCACTTTCCTAGTCTTGGTAGAGCTATGCCAGTCACCCCACCCAAAACGGGCGAGAAGATGGCCTGCTCTATGCTACGCTTGTGCACTTATGTTGCCGGTCAGGGCTTACCATATCACTTATCTTGAAACACTATCTCGTTTTAGAACTTGAGAAAACCGACACTGAAGTTTGTTTGTTTAACTTAGAAGTTGATTTAACTGGTAGATGGCAGAAGTGCCGATAAACATGCAACTTGTAACAACCCCTGGTTTGCTGATATAACTTCAAAGTGACTGGGCAGACAATGAATTATTTCCCCTCCCTCTTTCTTTCCTTAATCTAAAAGATCGATCCTAAGAACCAGAAAGGCTCTCTTTAACAGTTTGAGATTGTGTAAATGCAGGATTCAGTACAAATAAAATAACTCCCACATCATGGAATCAGTGCAAACTGGAGTCAGTGACAAAACGTTGGGATTCGTTTTCAAGTTTTCGTTTTTTTTAAATGTTTTTCTTTTCAAAAGTTTTTATTTTTTTTATTTTTTTAATTTTCCTTTTCCTGTATTGTGATACATGGCTGGTGAACAGGAACTCGTGAGTTATCATAACAGTAGAGTAGCTTGTAACTAATTACCTAAGGAAGGAAAACCCTCGACGAACGTAAGAAAAAAAACTTCACAATGGGTTCTATGACCCCGAGGCCACGGGAGCGCTTCTTTCCAGCATACATGTTTCCATGCGAAGGTCAACGATAGGAGCCAACAGTATCACTTACAACGTGACCTCTCACATGCAATGCACGAGGCTACACCCTTTTTAGGTTAACAACTTACCACCCTTCCACACTCTCTAGAGTATTCAAACTTATTAGTCTACACTGAATACTAGGTAAACACGATTTTACAATTAGCAACCACAAACATGCATCTATATAAAAACCTATCAGTGAAACAACTACCCAACATCTCCTCTGGATGTAAAATCCTTCAGCCTGGTACACACACCTGGAGGACTAATTTGTGTTGAAACCAAACCCTGAATGTTCCCCACACAAGAAGTAATAAGCCAACTAGAAATGTCTTGACTGACAGTTGTGTGACAACCAGTCCAGTACACCGAGCCAAGCGATCGGAAATGATCAACCCAGTGTGACCAACTAGCTTTCAGTAAACAGCTAAAGCGCATTGAAAGACCAAACATCACATGATCTCCTCGCACGTGCCTCCACATACTCTTTTTCCGCCAAACTAAACCCAAATACACCGAACCTACGAATTCGGACGTAACAGCGACAGGACATGCATAGCACCTAAACAGGAAACACTCGCACACCGCCACTCCAGCCCACTCCACCCCAGATCTTCTCCCATCCACCCTTCCTTTTGTCCGCTAATTTGATTGGGACAGGTTCCAGCGAATTAGCATTAAAGAACAAACATCGAAGTCTCTTTCACAGTCTTTACTCATTTCATTGTTTTGTTAGTCCTCTATTCAGTTCCGGGGTTTTCGTTTTGGTTTTTTGCTAAACGCCAGCCCGGTAACGAACCCCCCCTGCATTCGCCCCAGCCTTACAGAATAACGGGCCCCTTTTTTCAACGAGGCCTTTCTCCGTAGAGTTCAGCTGTATTTTTGTAGAAAGAGCAGCAAAGTGCAAGAAAAAGGATACCAGGAGGACGCCACATACTGTTTACTATGAACTGCTTCAGGCACTTAACGAACAGAAAACAGGGTGTCCGTCGTTCAAGTTGCCATGTTATTGGGCCCAGATCTTTACCCCAGGGACTCGAGTCCTGGACCCACCTCTCTTCATGATTACGTCCCTAGCTGGCATCAGGAACTGTCAGCAACAGTGCTCTCCTAAGTTTTGTTCGCTGAGGACACATAGCCAAGAAGGAGTCAAGGCTTGCATTGACCCGCAAACCGACGTACGGTAAAGAATTGGGCTGACTTGCTCCTTGAAAGGATAGATGTAAATACGGTCTTTCCCGCTTCCTGAAATTCAGTCCATGAGTCACCCCCCTCTGCCGTACCAGATGTTGTAACATATTCTTAAACACAATCCCTGCCACACTACCCAAGTCCAGCCAAACCTGCAGAGTGGAGAAGGGCAAAGATCCCCGATTTTTCCGGGCGTAATCCTCACAACGACCTGAACACTGGATTGACACAGTAAACAAAAAAATTTGAAAACTGAGCAAACCAGTTACGTTTGTGGCCTTTTGTGTTCAGCCAACCCGAAGATTCGAACCCTGGTTTTTTTCCAGGTAAAAGAAAGGAACCCCCACCAGAAGCCCCTTCCGGTGAGACTTTTATACACTCTAGAACATTGTCAGACCCAGTAGGGAACCCCCTTTTTTTTTGCTCAAACCCAGGTGTTGACACTTCCATTGAGGAGACTTCCAGAGGGAGCGCATGAAAATGGTCCAACAGGAATTGCAGAGATTCATCACCAGTATTCCGCCCTTTCTCCAACAACAACACCGATGCTGGACACATCCTGGAGAAAGACTTCCAGAGGTGGAGCGTCCTGTGTACAGTAAGTACGATAACTATAACTTCCGTACTGTACGCTGGTTTGATCTGATGGCCAACTCCCCAGACAATAACGCATATGGCCCAGACTGTACCGAACCCATGACAAATTCTCCAACACCCCATAGCAACATTCACCACTAAGAATCCCCACCCTCATCTGCCGACAAGAACACATGCGACCAACCCATCCGAACCACTCTCAACGGATGTCCACCGTCGCACAGAGACCCTCTATCGTCCCATGAACCCTGCCCCGCACAAGGGATCCCAGCGGGGAGTTGTACCAGACGAGGAGCGGCCTGTTCTCCTAATCTAGAGATTTCATCCCCTTTTTTTCTACGAACACCCTACTGACCATACCGGCTCTTCCCCTCTGATGAGTAGGTCAGTTGAGGCTGGGGCGTTGGTGGAATTCGGTGGTTTCCCGGGACCGCTGCGCTGCCAGGTCTAGCTTGAAACGACTGCAATGCTGCAGTTTCTTGCCAACAACATCGTAACAAATCAGCGTCAAGACTGGTTAAATTTATTCGTTTTTTGTTAAAGTGGGTTCCTCTTTGTGTCTTTATTAACTTATTCTCCCCTTCCCACCCCCACTCCACTAGATTGGTATAATTTATATTACTAAACTACCTTACCTGCTGGCCCTCAGGGAGGATCCATGTGCTGACGTAGGCAATATAAAGCCGAATTATTTCATTTACACAAACCACGACAGCTTGTTTGTCCTTGGTGTCGTTTTTCTTTGGTATATATAACATAGAATTTATATTATAGTATATATATATATTTACCTCTCCCCCCCCCCCCCCCCGAACCCCCCCCCCCTCCTTCCAAATAATGCCATTTCAGTTTTTAATCATCGTTACCGTCTACACAGATCCAGTGCCTGAACTTTTTTTTTCCCCCACCCCTCCCCCTTCCCCCGCCCCCACTTTTCCCCCCCCCCCCCCCCCCCAGCCCCCCCCCCCTCTGCGAGACTCCGATTGATGCTTGATATGGACAAGACATAGCGAGCCAACTTTACTGGAAACCAGGCTGAAATACTGAAGCACATAAAACAAAAGTATGCAAAAATAACCAGAGTTTTTATATGCACAATGTCACACCAGATATTAAAAAATTTTCAACAAACATTGCATTATTATTAAAGTAGCAATTCAGGAAACGGAAAACGCGCCAAAACAGCACTTGAATCCCTGACAGCAGGTCAAGCAATGAGAAATCATTTTGTGTAAACTCTCTGCTGCTCTTCCAAATATTCATATACTTGACATTAATAAATGACACTTCATCCTAAAGCTTGGAAACTGTGTGGTGTGTCACCTTTGTCCATGTACGATCTTAAAACGCCGTTTGTTTTTTTTCCGATGATATTATTCTGGTTTCTTTCATGCTTTATGATATTCGGGTCGTGGTTTGTGAATTGAAAGCACAACTGTAATCATCGTTCAAAACTGGCACACAAACCATACTGTCATACCGCTGATTACGGTGTAAAAAGAAAGCGTTTTTTGTATCGGAAAGGGACTTAATTCAATGAACACTAACATGTCCGGGGTTTCTGCTAGCCTGTGCGTCAAGGGTAAACATTGATCTCATATCTGGCGTTCCTAACACATGATTTTTGTTTAAGATCATTTAAAGTTAGTGGCCAAACGTGGAAATCTAATGGTTTTTGGGTAACAGTGATGATTGAATGATAACACAGACAGATACCAATGAGAGGTAAGAGAAGGGGCCTGTTCCCCGTCGTGTCCGGCAGTCGCTTCAGTACTTACTTGACTTGTCGGCAGTAAAAGGATGAGAAGATCGACGAAAGGGCAGGCGTGGTGTAGAGGAGAGAGTGTATTAGTGTTATTTAAAACTTAAGTGCATCCAACGAAGATTCAATTGTAGTGTCCTTTATGATGCCCACTATCATTGTAATTCTATGCTGGTTAGTTCGGCAATGGCTATACTGAATCATTGTGAATGTACCGCGCACACGCTTCTCTGACGTTGTGAATTAAGTGTGATGTCTTGGCCTGACGTTGCTCTTTGCACTAAAATCTGTATAGCTGATTTGTTTTTTTTTGTCCTGTTTTGTTTGGTTGTTGTTTTTTTTTTTTTTTTTTGCTAAAAGAAAAGTCGACACTTTACAATAGAACAATTTGGCTGGGAAACAAACAAACAAAAAAAGAATTATTCTTTCATTCTACTTTTGTTTGTTTTTCAGAGTTGGGGGGGGGGGGGGGGGGGGGGGGGGGGGGGGGGGGGAGGAGGGTAGGGGTGGGGGGGGGGCTGCCTCATTTGTTTTTTACTGGCTTTTCTTTCCAGCCCTGAGCCCCTTTCTTTCTAACCAGCAAGAAACGGGGTTTCCACAGTTACTTCTATTGGGACACACATGTGCATCTCGGTAGTTACTTACCTTGACCATCTTGACCTCCCCTCCTCCTTCCATCACTCTCCTGGCCCCCCAACTTCAACCGATTTTGTCCTGAGTAATTTGGCATGGGTTGGCTTTGTCAAATTTGTGATGGGTACGTGTCCCTATACTAGGCAGGAATGGGCATTGCCTTTTAGCTGTTCTATGGAAGGACAAGCATCATACTTACCTCCTGTCCCTCCTTTATCCATTTCAGTCAGTGGTTGAAATGTTGGGGGGAAATGGTGGTATAGAAAGGCAAAACCAGTTGCTTTACATTAAAAATTTAAAGACACAGTCTATTATACTGATGAAGAAGGCGAATGAATAATGAATGAGTGAAATGGGGCGAGTTTGCTGTCAGAACAATCTTTGTTCAGGTGCTAAATACCAGTGTAATTTTCCCATGTTTATTTTAATCAAAAAGAACAAAATCAATAGTGTGTTGTGTTGTTTTTTTTATTTTGGG
>JADBJO010033785.1:0-14204 GCA_016801955.1 Conus betulinus
AGCTACAATGGGTCAGGTCCTGGTAACAGCTGGGGCCCCATGAGTATGGTGGCTAGCTTACAATGTCTTGTCCTGGGAAAGCTTGGGCCCCATGAAGTTGTGGGGACTAGCTACCATGGTCTCTGTCGGGAACGCTGCCCCCGTTATATTGGTCATCTCAATGTTCGCCTGTCCTGGGAACAGCTGTCCCCGTGATATGGGAACGAGCTACAAAATGGATCTAATGTCCTGGTAAACACTGGCCCAGTGAATCTGGTGGCTGGCTACAAATGGTCTACATGGCCTGGGAAAACACTGCCCCGTTATAGGGCGGCTGCTACAAAGTACGATGTCCTGGTAAACAGATTGCCCCCGTAGATATGGGACTAAGCTCAAATGTCTATGGCCTGTGAAACAGTTGCCCCTGTATTTGGTGCTAGCTACAAATGGGCCGATGTGCTGGGAAACAGCTGGTCCCGTGATAGGGGGGCTAGCTACAAATGGGTCTATTCCCACCCTCCTCCCCTTCCTTCCATCGTCTGCAGGGCAGGATACACAGGGCACCTCATCTGTCATGCCAGTCTGTCTATTTTTGACATAATTCTGTCAATCTCATTTGGTTTGGTATTTTTGCCCAGGAACCACCAGCCACAAAACAAATGAACAAGGAAACCAAAGCAAAATGTAACTTAATAGGTTTCCCTGGTCTTTGCCATGTGTTACTCAGCCTGTGAAACGCATGAGAACATAACCTCACAATTGTTTCTCATCTACTACAGAGAAAACAAATGCAAGCATAGACAAGCAAATAAGCTAGTAAGACCTTGTGTTAAAAAGATTACCTGTTCCGTGGTAGATGTTGGAGATATTATGCCATCTTTCATACCGTTCTTCTTGATCGATGTCAACATACCTGCCCACTATAACCCTCCATCTAGTAATTGTTGACAGTGTTCTGCAAAAGAGAAGATTCAAGGATTAGAAATATTTATCTTTATGAAAAAGGTTGCTAAGGTTTTGTTTGAATTCAACCCTGCTTGACAGTGGTGAATCCAAGCTGTTTCATTATAACTGCCTACATTGCGTCCTGGATAAAATGCTCCCCTCTTGCCGACCTGGTATTCAAACTCACCCTGTTGTGCAGAAAACTGTAACAAACATGTCCCCTAATAGCCCGGAACAACTGCAAGCTCGCTATGAGTGCACAGACTGGGACGTGATTTTTATGCTTGTGTTGATGTGGATGAAGCTGTTGATGTTATCTCTGTTGATGTTACCTTTTGTGAAAACATGTTGATACCAAAGACAACTGGTAAAATTCTTCCGAACAATAAGCCTTGGGATTCAAATCTTTAATGAAAACACTGAATGAAAAGAAAATTGCGTTTCAACTAAAAGATGATTTCGTAAAGAAAACAGTTGAAAGAAAACTAAAACATAAAATAGAGGCCGCAAAGATGACATACAGAAAAAAAAAAAAAAAGTAGAAAAGCAGTTAGAGTCGGGAAAATGCGAAATGCATGGGATGGCCTAAAAACTCTCACTGGACAGAGTAAATCACGAAGTGAATGCAATCTATCAGAAGAGGAATGTTATGATTTTGCTAACAAAGTGAATAATCTTTTTTTTTTTTGCCGTTTGGAAATGAAACACGTTGGTGAAAATTTGGAAACTGTGATGTTAAATATTTCAAAAACAGCTGTGATGATGATGAAGGAGTTTTACATATTGACGATTCTGATGCTCAAAGTTAAAAATAAAGTTAAAGATATTAAAGAAGGCCCAGACAATGTTTGTGGAAATCTTTTAAAATCATGTTCAGAACAATTATATGTTTTCTGTAGGCTGCGCTTGCGGTTTTTGAATTGTGGAGTTGTGCCATCTGTCTAGCAAGAATGAACAATTTGCCCTGTACCAAAAAAAAAACAAAAAAACAAAAACAAACCAAGACATTCTAGCATTTTGGATGACTATGGACCTGTTGCGTTGACATCTCTTGTAATGAAATCTTATGAATGCCTCGTCCTTCAGATTCATCTTCCAGCTTTGTGATTCATACCAATCTGTGTACAAACAGAACAGAAGTACAGATGATGCAAAAATCACTCTTTCAAACCATGCATACACACATCTTGAAAATGATTCTTTTGTTTGCCTCCTGTTTATTGATTTCACATCAGCTTTTGATACTATTCAACCACAGATTATGGCAAAGAAATTCCAAACTTTACATGTCAACCCCAAAATTGATTTCATCGATTATGAACGTTTTAGCTAGAACCACGTTTACTGGTGCAAATCAAGGCACCGTTCCCTCCCCTGTGCTCTTTACTCTTTATACAAATGATCGTACTGGTTCTTCTGTCACTCCTGTCATAAAGTACTCAGATGATTCTGCTTCAGAAGACCTGTCAAATTCAGATACCATTTGTTTTCAAGAGGTTGAATTTTTTGTAAAGAGAACTGTCTAGATTTGAATGTTAGTAAGACGAAGAGAGATGGTAATTGATTTTCGAGGAAATCCTGCTCCTGTCCCTCACTTGTTTATCGAAAAAACCAAAGTGGAGCATGTAAGTGAATATAAGCATCCGGGTAGTATTTCAGATGGTAAGCTGAATCTTAATGCAAATACTCATTTTTATCTACAAAAAAAAAAATGTTCTGTGTCATGCTTCATGGAGTTGTGCCACACATGCACACGCCACAGCCAAAGCAAACTCTGCAAACTCCATTCACCCAAGGCACGTCAACTAAATACACAATACTGAAAAGTTGTTTTCCTTTCCCCTCCTCCTACAGGAGAACAAATATAATTAATACACACAATGCTCAAATCAACTTATCCACCACCACCTCCAATTGGGGAGGCATCACAAAATAAACACAAACACACCTCCTCTCCACCAAGGAGGTAACACCCGGTACTGTTTCCCCTTCAGTTGACATGTTCATAAAACATGGGGTCTATGTCACTATCCATCATCACCTGTCTATATCATACACCATTAGCTTATAACCTCTACACAGGAAAACAATTAAATCCAATTCACAATAGTGGAGGTCGTTAAGTAGAGTTATTACACTATGGGAAATACGCCAGAGTCATTCTTCATCCACACGGGGAAATACGCCAGAGTCATTCTTCATCAACATAGGAGAATGCGCTAAAGACATTTTTCATCCACATGAATCCTCCTCCGTGAGGAAAGGTAGTGCAGGCGAGGTCCGCCACCCGCCCCAGGCTGGGGTCAGGTCCGGCACCTCCACCACCTTCAATCCTCCCACCCATGGCCCAGCATGAGACAGACAACCTGTCAACACACTCGGAACCACGTGCACTTCTACAATAACTAAGGAGACTCGCTTAAACATGATGATGTAAACAGTAACTTTTTTATGTTTTTACTTTAAATATTTCTTTCCCCTTCTTTTTTCCCCATTCTTTTATAAAGAAATGTTACAGGAGTAACCACACTGGTTCTTATTCTTATCTTTTCTTTTGAATACGAAGGTTTTCTTCAATTTTCCCCAAAGATTTCACTTCTCCCCATTTAAACATTAATGACAAAAGTACCTCAACGATGCATCAGCCTTGCATCGGTCTTCAATCGCCGTAATCAAACAGACCAGACGACTCCTCCAGCTGGCGTAGAGCAAGTGATTATAAAATTTTCTAGCTAAGTTAAATAACGCTCGCAGCGCTTCCAAGCAGTACTCGCCCTGGGCCACTGTCCAACAAACGACGACGCCGAACGATCACATGATCTTTTTTCTCTCAATACAACAATACCGCTGACGTTCAATCTTACGACTGTTGATATACACAAACAATATGTGCACATGACATCTTCAAACATCCTGTGCACATCACATACTGCTTTTGAAAACTTCGGTCTCTCACTGTCAAAAAGGACATCTTTAATATTTCTATCCTTGTGTTGTAGAATCAGTGTTGTCCTTTGGCTTTTTATGCTAGTCTGGAAATCTTAGCATGAAAAACAAAAGCATTTTACACAGAGTGGTGAGTGCATGTGGAAAGATTATTTGCAAAAATCAAGAACGGTGAGATAAATGTATGAATGTCGAGTCACTAAAAAAAAACCGTGAACATTGCAACTGACAGTTCTCGTGTTCTTCCAAAAACCTAGAATGTTCTACCTTTTGGACGAAGATTCAAAATTCCAAAATTCAAGACAAGTAGAACCCAAAACAGTTTTGTCCCCATTTCCATCAAACTCCTGTATCATAACTAAACTTTCAATAAGATCCAGCTCAGAAAGTGTGTGTGTGTGTTAGTGTTAGTGTTAGTGTTAGTGTGTGTGTGTGTGTGTGTGTGTGTGTGTGTGTGTGCGCGCGCGCGCGCGCAACTTGACTTGACTTGACGTGGCTTTTCACTGCTCGATAACTGTCATCCTTTCCGTTTTTAATGGATACTGATCACATCAAAGGTTGTCATCAAGTTGTCAGTGTCTTCAATACAAACAACCCCCCGCCACAACAGGAGAAGCCAGATTCCAACGCACTCGGAAATTCCCAAAGCTGCCACATTCGACAGTCAAGGAAACAGAAGACACTTGCCTAGGACGTGGAAAATCATGACTGGGACAGTCAGAAGACAATATACAGCTTGTGTTCCAGTTAGCAGAAATCAAAGAAACGAATGGATGGGCAATATACCTAGACCAGCTTTCACACCTTTACCTAACTGCCATTGCTTGAGAGGAAGACACTGTCGAGAATTGCCAGAAGGCAAAACTAACGCAGGAATTCAGACGTAAAAACTCAAAGATATTGTCAAAATAGAGACACTGGTGGTAAGTCAGACTGGGGATACACAGTGACGCAAAATGTCCGAACTCTCCAGGAAGACAATGGAGGCGGCCGAAAATGGAGGAAAATGAAGGCCACAATAAAATGGAGGAAAATGAAGAGCGTAAACGGTCGCACATCTGAATTTGAAGCAAGCAAGAGCGAGAAACATTGCCCACCAAACAAACATTGGAATAATCTTTTGGCCAACGTTGTGAAGACTCCTAGAACTTTGAGCAGACATACACTGGGCCTTTCAATTACAGACACAACCGATCAAACACACTTCGATTGAGATACGACTTTGCATCCCTCAGGACCACAGTGTATACTGCAGAGGTTTTGTCGCTGGTGGGGTGTTCATCGGTGGGGCGATTCAGGTGTGTAAAATCAGGAACATGCTTACACAAGCCCACAGATCACACACACACATAAGATACACATCTTTGCAAAACACACACACACACACACACACACACACACACACACACACACACACACACACACACACACACACAAGCGCGCGCGCGCGCTCAAATGCAATGTTAATTATCCCACAGCCAGTGTTAGACAGGTGTCCAGGGTCTGACCAGTGCTCCCTCGACCAATCAACAGATGAAGATCAGCTTTTTATTCAGATGTTGTCAGAGGGGGGGGGGGGGGGGGGGTTGCCCTCACTTTCAAAGTTTTGCAGTTCGATACTGTATACTATGTTTCAGGAAGTAATAGACTAATAGATAGCCCACACATATTCCTTGATTTGAGAGAGAGAGAGAGAGAGAGAGAGAGAGAGAGAGAGAGAGAGAGAGGTCAACTGACATTCGACAAACAAGGTAGGAAGCAAATAGAATAGAAGTTAGCTTGGCTTGTTTTCGTTCACTGAAGCAGGCTGGGTATGGAATTTGTTTTTAACAGATCTTTACCTTATTTTGTGTGTCATGCATTTCTCTTGTCTGAAGGCTGCGGTGTGGAGGGAGCCTGGCCAATAGTAGGTGTAATTCACATTCTTCTGAACAGCAGAATACTCTTTAGTTACCGTCTACAGTGAAGATTTTAGTACGTTCCCTTTTCTGTTCACTTTCACTACGTATTGGTCCATCCCTTCTGTTCATATCCAACTCTCCACCACCCAATGTTAAGTTCTTGAACTCGATGTGCTCTTCTTCCATAATTGAAATCACTAACCTGAAGCATGAGGAAGCAGTTAGAACCCAACGTTTTTGTATGAGGGTCCCTGCACACCTGAACTCTTGCTGACCGTTTCTGTAATACCACAGAGATACCAGGGACAAAGCGCGTGCTCTTCTTGGTGCTGGTTCCCCGTTATTGATCCGAGGCGTGAGCATCTTAGCTGCACACACACACACACACACACACACACACACACACACACACACACACACACACATAGATATAGATAGATAGATGGATAGATGGATAGATAGATAGATAGATGAATAGACAGACATATAGATAGATTGAGGGATAGATACACACGTAAACACGCGCGCGCTTGCACACACACACACACACACACACACACACACACACACACACACACACACACACATGTGGTCTCTCGGTAAATATGGAGAACAAAAAACCTTCTCCAACAATGGTGGCTTAATTAAACAGTCTTAGAAGTGGTATTTAAATGATCAAGAAGTAGAGACTGTGTCTTCATATAATTATCGTGGTGTAATATCCTCTTTAGTCTTAAACTGGACCGGCAGTGTTGAAAATTGAAGTAGTGAAGCCCTTCGAGCACTTACTTGGGTTAACAGATTACACCCAAAATGAAACACTCTCCCCATCTCTACTGTCGTCCATATCTCGGACATAAAAATCAAGTCGTTTTTGTGATATGGATTGGCAATCTTGGGCTTTAAACAATATGACTTTATTGAACAAGTACAGATTAAGGTTTGTAACATGATATTAGGATTGTAAGGACCATCAGAAAAATGATAAGCGCTCGCAGAATGTGTCGGATTTCCTATTTTATGTATACAAACATCAAGATTGTGAAACACCGGTGCAGAGTTCTACATCGAGCAAAAGACAGATATCCCAAACAGCGTTATAACGCGTTGTATATTCAAGATCAGTCTGGAAGAAAGAACTGGCTTACAAATACAAGACCTATTTGATGTATTTACTGTATTGGACATGTTTGCGAGATGCAGGAGACTGGCCGTGTGCAGAAATTGTTGTCATCACTTAAAACTAGACTCCTAGATATTGATCGTTAAACCAGGCAAGACTCTTTTACAACAGTGCAAAATTACTTTATCTGCCATCCTGAATTCATGACAGTGGCATATGTTACTGATCTTGATGATGTAAAGCTTAGAAGAGCATTGTGTCTACAGAAAAGCAACCGACTTCCTCTAAAAGGTATCCCTGGATTTGGCAAACTACCAAATGAGGGTACACGTGAACAATGTACTGGGAACTGCATTGAAGACATAACACATTTTTTATACTAATATGGCCAAGATATTTTTCCGTAATAATGAAATACATTCCTCACTACTACTACTACCATTTTCATTCTCAGCAAAAGATATTTTTTTTTTAATTTTAAGACTTAAAGGAAAGTTAGTGTGCAAAGTAGCTCTCTATGTAACAGAATGTTTAGAATTAAGAGAACAAGTCTGATATCATGAATGGAAACAGATGTTTCATGATTCTCTGTATTGTGAGTTACCTCGCCTGTTCATATGGGTCAGATGGCCTTGAAAAGACTAAACAGCACATATTGTTATGAATGTTATTGTTAATACACACACCCATGCATGCACGCACGGATACATGCAATCACACATACACACAAGCTCGCATACATGCATGCATTTAGGCATATGAGGGCTGGAATAGCTCGGTGGTAGAGCGCAGGACTCATAATCCTGGGTGATCCTGAGGTTCGAATCTCGGCAGGGCCGTTTCGGTACAGGGAGATTTTTCCCTGGGAGTTAACATTGGTTCTGACTCTATTTCCCATACAGTCCTTCGAATGAGACTATAAACCGAGGTTCCGTGTGTGAACGCACACATAACATCTTCCACACACGTAAAATCCCATCACCAACTTTCGGAAGCGAAGGCCAGTTTGGCCATTGGTATGGATGACATGGTACACATAGCATGCACCCTGCGTGAGAAATGGGAAAAAAAAAATGACGGACATAAGGAAACTGAGTGAACGACATCGAACGATATCGTCTGGATGACATGGGGGAAACGACTGAATAAAGCGCCAGCTGGCAGCTCTTCAGTCGACACTACCCAGTAGGCTGCCTGTTGTGCAGATGATTGTGTGGGTTGTAAAACGCTTAGAGCTTGCTCTCTAGCCGAGCAGAGGCGCTATATGTAAGTATTTATCATAATAATAATGCTAACAATAATAATTATAATAATACACATGCACATCTGAACACACACACACACACACACACACACACACACACACACACATTTAGAAAATAACGATTTTTAACGGTCAATGTTAACTTTCGGATCTTGAAAATTGTGTATGATTGTTTAGCGTTTAAAACTGCACATGTATATCGAATTTCTTCAAGAGTACTCTAAATTTATAAAACAACGTTTTTTTAACGGTCAATTTTAAATTTCAGTTCGTAAAAGTTGTATATCATTTTTTTGGCGTTTAAAACTGCACATGTATACCAAATTTTATCAAGAGCAGCCTAAATTTGGAAAAGAATGGTTTTTTAACGGTCAAATATAATGGTTATGATGATGACTACAGTGACCCCATGTTACCTGCTAGATGTTCCTGTAGGCTTATGTCAAGTTTGGTGGCAATCCGATGACTCTCGTGACTGCCAACCTCACAAGATCGGGTTTTAAACAGTTTTTATAGGGTTTGGTGTTTTTAACGGGTTTTTAACTGTTATAAATAACGTTTTTTTTTTTTAAGTAACGGTTCTAACTTTCGAGAAGTAGTCCTGTGCTCATGCAATATCACAATGGCTATTTGAGGAAAAGCAGAGGGAAAAAGATGTCTTTGAAACCGTTATAACAGTTTTTAACAGTTTTTTAACAGTTTTTTATTTTTTTTTAGAGATTAGCCCAAAACCATCCTCAGGTTAACACCGACGTACCTGCCAAGTTTCATTACAATCGGTCGAGCCGTTTTTGAGTCTATAGCGTACACACACACAGACAGATTTGCCGTTTATATATTAGATTATAGTTGACTCAGTGCAGTTTCAGCATAGAATTTCCGAAAAAGAGGCAGGGTGGACGTTTACGGAAGTGTGTATCACCACACGCACACATTTATTTCTAAACCCAGAAACTGGATTTGTCTGGGGAAAGTATGTGTATGCCGATTGTTCATCTGTACGTCCATTCATTTCATTGCTCTTGGCGTAACCTAATTTGATCACCGCTTGTTACACCCAAGGATTGAGGCTGAGCTGGATCTTTAACAGAACTGCTAGACCCGTTCCCTAGGGGGTTCATCAGCTTTTTAGGACCCATATCCCAGACTTCAAAATCCACCCCAAGATGGGTATATATGTACGATGGGGGTATCTGTATGTAAGGAATGGGAGTGGGAAGAGTGGACACACAGAGAGGACGGGTGGGAAGGAATGTGTGCCTGGGCATTATGCAAGGACTGTTATACCCAGCGTCTTTGGGCCACAAGATGAGTTCCACCTCTGCAACGTCAATATTTTTCTCCTTTATTCTTGTATTTTTTCCCACTTTTGCAAGATTTAAATGTTTTCAATAAGAAGATACCATTAGCTCACGTCTTTAGTTTCATTGTCTTCAATGTTATTTGTCTTGCCCGAGAAGACCAAACAGTCAAAAAATGTGTTGTTTGTTTTGTAATTTTGTACTTTTGTTGAAATGCAGTCATTTTGTTTTTGCGTTTGTTTTCAATTTCAGTTTAAAGTCACCATATATTGAAACCTGTTTTAGACAAATCAATACACAAAGACAGATGAAGTACCTGGCTGCTCCATTTTGCAGTTACCACACATTGAAACCTGCTTTAGATAAATCAATATAGAGAAAGAGATGAAGTACCTGCTCCATTTTGCACTTACCACATTTTGAGGCCTGTTTTAGATAAATCTGTACAGAGAAAAAAGTGAAGTACCTGCTCCATTTTGCACTCACCACACATTGAAACCTGTTTTAGACACATCAATACAGAGAAGGAGATGAAGTACCTGCTCCATGTTCGACTCCAAGGTGGAGCAAGCACACGCTCAACAGAAGACCCACGAAAATCATTCTGGCCTTGAATAGTATTTCTGTTGAATAATATGAATAAAAAGATTAATGATGGAGTAAATGAAAGAATGAACGAACGAACAAATGAATGAATGAATGAATGAGTAACTGAATGAATAAGCATTAACTGAAAAACATGGGACATACGAATTGTGTCGGTGAAGCATGGGAAAACTGAGTTCAAAAACGAATTGCAGAATTTGACATGAATGATCTAGGATAGACAGGTGGTCAATTATTTAGCTAACCACCCAGCCAATACACCAGCCAAGTACACAGTTCACCAGCTCACTAGTAGATCAATTAGCAATTGCACACTGAAGATCAAGTTACAAGCTCAAACTTCATCTCATGTTCAGTCACATGACCAGGGCTCGACCCGTGGTCATGTGCACTGAAAGCCAGTTCACCCAGTAGTCACACCACTGCTGAAGAAGACAGATGGAGACCTGTCGAAAGCTCCAAGTAAGTGCTATTCCTAGCTGAGTGACCTGTGTAAATCTGGTCGTCGTTATGTCTACCCCTCAGCAAATCTAAATGAATGTCAGCAAACCACCCAGAGAAACGTGGACAAACGAGTCCCAAGACAACACACAACGCGTTTCCACCTCTTAGGTCTTCCTCAGGTGAAACAAATACGGACAAAATAACGAAAATGCACTTAGCTTTGATCGCTTCAGATTGCTTCTGAGTTCAGCGCAAGGAAGGCATTGAATCTGCAAAGTGAAACGACTGCAGGCGGAAATCTAAACAAATCTTAAATAAATGTCAGCGAACCGCCCAGAGAAACGTGGACAAACGAGTCACAAGACAACACACAACGCGTTTCCACCTCTTAGGTCTTCCTCAGGTGAAACAAAGACGGACAAAATAACGAAAATGCACTTAGCTTTGATCGCTTCAGATTGCTTCTGAGTTCAGTGCAAGGAAGGCGTTGAATCTGCAAAATGAAACGACTGCAGGCGGAAATCTAAACAAATCTTAAATAAATGTCAGTGAACCGCCCAGAGAAACGTGGACAAACGAGTCACAAGACAACACACAACGCGTTTCGACCTCTTTGGTCTTACTCAGGTGAAACAAAGACGGACAAAATAACGAAAATGCATTTAGCTTTGATCGCTTCAGATTGCTTCTGAGTTCAGCGCATAACTACCCCTCAGCAGTTAAAACTTCCACAACGTCTCATACGCGATTTCACCAGACAGTCATCAAGACTTTTCGTGAACTGGAAGGAGCGCACCAAGCCTTAGCGAGATTCCGAAACCATCTGCATTTCACGCCACACTGCAAACATCACAGTGTCATACTGACCAGCCTAAAAATCAAGTCATCAGTCAAAGGAAAAGCTGCAAGCAACACCCTATTCCGTACGGAACGGGCCCTGATGAACGAGCGCGTAAAGCAGATCATCAGATGATCGAGGGATTACAACAACATTTCCATCTCTGTTCGGACAGGTTGAGTGCAAACGTACCGACTGAGATACTAGCTGAAGCGAAGGACTGGCTCGAGTCAACTCAAAAACTTGGAATGGAACAAAGTGCGCATGCGCCAAGAAGTAAGTTTGAGAAACTAATGGCGAGATCGAAGCGTGACAAGAATGATCACATTCCAATTGTACCTGTGACTGAAGAAGAGATGCACAGGGTGAAGAAGAGATGGGTTGTGAACTTATCAGAACATGAACTTTCTGACTCTGAACAGTGAGTGCTGGAAGAGGGACTCAATTTTGCTGCTGTGACCCCGGACAAACTCCCCATCGTGGACTACATCATGAGTATTGAAACCACCTGTAGACAGAGAGACCCACATACAGAAGAGGCGTCCCATCTGAGGTTGGAATGTGTCAGCATCCTGAAACACCACAACCGCTGAAACCCAACATTCCTGTTGAGGAGAGGCGTGCGTTGGCCCGACTTAGGAAAGACGACACGATTTTGTTACTCTGGCCAAAAAGAGTTGGTCCACGGTCATTATCCCCAAGTCCATGCACTATGACAAGGCCAGCCAACTGTTGGATGACAGAAAAACCTATCAGCCTCTCAAGAAAGACCCCCCAAAAGGTATGCCACCAAGCTCAAGAATCTGCTCAAACGTCTCAAGGAGGCAGGCAGACTTTCCCTGGACTTTTACAGAAAACTGTACCCATCAACCACTGATGTCCCCAAGTTTTACAGCCTTCCTGTGGTACACAAGAAAGACGTCCCTCTCCATCCCATAGTTGCTTCCAGAGGTTCCCTCATGTATGAGATGGCGAGATTTGTGGCAGACATCCTGTCTTCTTTGGTTGGCACGACTGAACACCACATCATCAACAGTGCGGACTTGGTTTAGAAACTGGCAGACTACACCCTTTCTCCTGACGAGTGCCTGGTATCATATGATGTTTCGGCATTGTTCACCAGCGTTCCCAGTGAAGAAAGCATCCACGTCATCAAAGCAAGACTCCAGGCTGACGACACTCTGCCCCAGCGTACTACGCTTTCCGTAGACAACATCTGTGAACTCCTGGCTTGCTGTCTCAACACCACTTACTTCATGTTTCAAGGTAACTTCTACCAGCAGACCACAGGAGCGGCCACGGGCTCTCCAGTCAACCCCATTGTAGCCAACCTCTTCATGGAGGACTTCGAGGAGAAGACCCTGGCGTCTTACCATTCTCCTCCACGCTATTGGGGCCACCACGTGGACGACACCATGACCATCCTCAAGAGGGAGCTGGTGGAAGACTTCACTAACTATCTGAACAGTCAACACCCTGCTATCAAATTCACTCATGTGGTGGAGGAGAACAACTCGATTGCCATGCTAGACACACTCATTACATGGACAGGGCACAGCCTCTCCTTCAGTGTGTACCACAAACCTACCCACACCAACCAGTACCTACAGTTCGAAAGCCACCAGCCACTGGAACACAACTCAGAGTGATACGCATCCTCACTCATCGGGCCAACACCATCTGCTCTACTCAGGATGCCAAAGACCAGGAAATGGAACACCTCAAACTGGCTCTCACCATATCAGGCTATGAGAAGTGGGTGTGGGAACATACCAGCTAGCAAGAAGATCACACTGCACCCTACCACCAAAAATGACCAAACCAGGCGTAAAGGACATGTCACCATCCCATATGTCCATGATGTGACTAAAGCCTTGAGCAGGAAGATCAGGAAAACTGGTGTCTCCATACATCCCAAACCTATCAACATCATCCACAGCCAGCTGGTCGCCCCCAAGGACAAAACTGACAAACTGGACAATTTGGAGTGATCTACCGAACAGACTGTCGTGACTGTGAAGAAAACTATGTCGGGGAAACTGAGAGAAACCTTCAAAAAACACTTAACAGAAAACAAAAGGAATCATCACCAGTAGGCGCCACCTACACGCTCAGCAACGTCAGTTCGATTATGAAAACATCAGCGTTCTCGACAGTGACAACAGATGGTTTCAGCGTGGGGTGAAGGAGGCTATACATTGCTGCCAACAACCCCACATTCAACCGGGACCGGGGAAGACACACCTTGCCATCAGTGTACAACACCCTCATTGTTTCAGTCACATGACCAGGGTTCGACCCGTGGTCGTGTGCACTGAACGCCAGTCACCCAGTAGCCACACCACTGCTGAAGAAGACAGAAGGAGGTCTGTCGAAAGCTCCAAGTAAGTGCTATTCCTAGCTGAGTGACCTGTGTAAATCCGGTGGTCGTTAAGCTCAAACACGCGGTGCTTTGGTTTCTCCATCCCATTCTCCATTCTAAAGCAAGACTTTCAGTAACATGAAGGGAACACACACTACTTTGAAGAAGCATCATACAAACCCCAAACATTTGCAAGCCAACAATAATCCTATGGTGATGTGGTCCTAAGAACAGGACCAAGTCACGAAAGATAAGGCTACGAGCGCAACATCACTATTTTCTGTTCTTTTATCACGTTGTTGAAAGAAGGTTGCACTAACAGACTATTTGTAATGACGAATAGCTGCAGGAACAGTAGTGCAAAAAAAAAAGTGTGGCATCAGTTTGGATATGTTTCATGACATGGCTTTAGTAGGTTCCTTGCCAGCTGATCTTTTACTCAAAACGCTACAAAAAAATAGTAGCTTGAGCTGGGGTCTGTCTCCAGGAAATAAG
>JADBJO010033786.1:0-14202 GCA_016801955.1 Conus betulinus
CTAGAGATCTGAATGAGTAACTCTGCTGTGCTAAGGGAAAAAAAAAAAAGAAAGTAAAACTGATTCAGATTGGAAGTAAGCTGGTCTCGATCAAGCACAGTGGGGCTGTAGGACTAAAGTGCAGTCACTGTATGATCAAGGACAGACAGACTATGTACAGACCTGACGACCCCAAAGAAGCACTTCTGGTTGTCTATGCACTCACAGTTCACACCTTTACCAGTATTTCACCAGTACAGACAGTGAAATGTTGGCCACTGGCACTCTGTACCTATTTTCGTTTTTGTTGACCTTATACAGTGGGCGAGTGTGTGTGTGCTGTTGCACAATGACTTGCTCGGACTGCTGTCATCAGACTACTAATTTCAAAATTAATATTATGATGCTGCTGCTTGTCTCATGTTACCTGGTTAAATGGACAGAGCACACAAAGAAAGATCTTAGTTGAGAAACACCTTTACAAATAAAATTCATATATATATTTCATGCAACAGAAACAGCAGTCACTTGAAAACAAACATTACAAAACGGACAACAAAGCAGAGTGACCAAACTGTCAACAGCTTTAAAATCCCAGAATGCAAACAAATCAGACACGGCTTTAAAATCCCACAATGCAAATGAATCAAACCATCGAACTGTTTGGACAAACAACAGTATGGAACAACCCATACCTGTCAGCCCGTGGAACATAAAACTATGGACATTTCATTCTTCACATTCCACAACATTAACAACGCAAGTATGAGTAAGCCAATTACCAGATGTTCATGAATTATTTCTACGACTATGACTCTGATGGAAAAATTAGGTCTTAGAATGATGGGGGGAAAATGATTTCAATGTTTCTGCACACATGTAGTTTTTCTTATTCATATTGTGCTTCTTTTTTTCTCGTTTCACCGATGCACATCTTAAAACACACAACACAAGCACTCTGTGGTTGAATATGTACACATTTACATCTATGACATATTTACAGATGAAGTTTTACTGCTCATCAGCCGCCATGGTGAAGTGGTTGGTGTCTTGGATTCCTGGCTGAGAGTTCTGGGCTCGATCCTATCAGAACCATTCATTTGTAGGATTTTTCTGGCCTGACCAACTCATACCCATAGTTGAACACTGCAGGTGTCTGTATTTCTTAGGCCTGGTTGATGCTGGTATACATTATGAAAGTTAAGTGCAGGGTATGGTCTTGGACCAGCATGGTAGCATCAGTCATCAATAAGCATTTAAATGAAAACAAAATGAAAGTTTCATTCTGTGGCCCTTCATGCCCTGCTCTCATGGTGACCTCAGTTTCAGTACCTCTCCATGTCCACGTCCCAAGTCTGGTTCTGTCGGGGTCTTCGATACTGGCTAATTCAGGACTGTCATTGCATGATTGTGGTGGTGCCCTCCAGAGGGGCAGCTCATCAACAGTAGCTTTGCAATTAAACAATAACTGTCATCAGTAGGGGGCATAGTAGAGGTATCCTGCATATGTTGAATCAGAACACCACTGAAGTGACTCAATAGAAGTGCAGTGTCTCCTCTGAAGGGTTGCCTGCCCGAAGACCCATGACTGCTCCCTGTGGACTGCTGTTGCCAGGACTGTGGTGGGACAGGACAGACTGTGGCAGTCAAAAGGGTGCAGGGAACAGAATAAGCACTGTGGATGTAACGCCTGATGTGGCACAGACGATGAGTCAGCAAGAAAAAAAAAAAAAAAAAAGGAAGAAATTACAAAGCTCTTTAAGGGACACATAGTGCCATACAATACAACTAACTGTTGAAGCCTTCACAGTGCTGCTACTAAGATCAGAACACACACCACCACACTAGACTTGTAATCAACATACATCGCTATTTAGCAAACAGTTTAATCAGTGAAAGAAGGCAGATGTTATTATTCAGAAAACCTTTTTTTTTTAAGTAGGCTCACAGAGAACAGAAAGAATTACTCCAAGGACAACACACAGCTTCAAGGGGGTTTGAATCTATACTCAACTGCATCTAGATAAAGGATTTACAACAAAACAAAAAAGCGAACAATGTATTGAATCACAGACTGAAATTCTTCTCAACTGCAGTTAAGTTTGCTCCTGGGGGAAAGGAAAACAAATCGTGGGTGTCCCCTTTCTGAACACTGTTTTATGACTCTAAAACTATACAAATTACGAGTGAGTTCAACTTCAACATTTCCCTCTCTTCTTGCAGTCTTTCATATAAGTTTGTAAGAAGGCAAATGTTGCCCAACGTTTACACTTCTCCCATTCAGTTTAACAAATGAACAGCAATAAAACAGCCTTTTCTGTAATAATAGGAATGGATATGTTGAACACAGACAACCGTCTTCTTTGACGCCAAAGTCTGCACTCTTACAGTGGCACAAATGCTTGTCCGAATACTTAAAGCTTGATCATCGCTTTGAAGAACAGACAAGATTTTGGCAGAGTCAGTTTACTTTCATTTATTCTTTATTTTCCTTTATTTCATTCCACAGCTTCTTTACATTTCCATTAATATGTCAAAACACTTCATAACTTCTTGATGTTCTTCACGCATGTGCTTTCTACTGCTTATGCTTCTAATACACTACTCTAGCTATCTTACTAACACACACAGTCCTGTAATTATCAGACCTGTCCACCCTAAATCTGCTTTCCGTGTATTTTCCAACGAAAATATGCGTATTTTCTGCAAAGAATGTGCACACAATTCCACATATCTGTAAAAACAGGAGGCAGTAGGGATAGTCCTTCATTTTTGTTTTCACTTGCCATCACACTTACAGTTTAAAAAACCACATGATCTTGCACTGACTACAGCAAAACAGGGTTCTCTGTGATACATGCTACATTATCTTGCACTGACTACAGCAAAACAGGTTCTTTCTGATACAAGCTACATGATCTTGCTCTGACTACAGTGAAACAGGTTCTTTCTGATATAATCTACAAGCTCTTGCACTGACTACAGCAAAACAGGTTCTTTCTGATACAAAGCTACATGATCTTGCTCTGACTACAGTAAAAACAGGTTCTTTCTGATATAATCTATATGCTCTTGCACTGACTACAGCAAAACAGGTTCTTTCTGATACAAGCTACATGATCTTGCTCTGACTACAGCAAAACAGGTTCTTTCTGATATAATCTATATGCTCTTGCACTGACTACAGCAAATCAGGTTCTTTCTGATACAAGCTACATGATCTTGCTCTGACTACAGTAAAACAGGTTCTTTCTGATATAATCTATATGCTCTTGCACTGACTACAGCAAAAACAGGTTCTTTCTGATACAAGCTACATGCTCTTGCACTGACTACAGCAAAAACAGGTTCTTTCTGATACAAGCTACTTCTAAACCTGATTCATCAGCATACTTTGGCACACACTTACGCTCTCTCGCTGGTTTTTTTCGACGTTACAGGGTATGTTGCCAAAGAAACGGACACTAAAACGGATTTCGCGTGCAGAAGTTAGCTAGAGTTGTCGCTCTTTGGTCAAAGCCTCCGCCGCAACTTTTTTTTTTTTTTTTTTTTAATTTTTAACCCAAGTTCAATTACCGCTCAAGAACTTTGTCTCAAGAATTTTTTTTGACGTATTTCTTTTCAGTTCCTCGTATGCGTCATATTTTCACCAACGTGTGTACAAAATATGGTGAAATCGTACAGGTAAACAGGTCTGAATTATCTTGAAAAATATACAAATGATCTTAACTTCACATCTTCATTGTAAAACTGATTATGTCAAAAGCAAGACTCCAGGCTGATGACACTCTGGCCCAGCGTAACACGCTTTCCATGGACAGCATCTGCAAGCTCCTGGCTTGCTGCCTCAACACCACCTACTTCACATTCCAAGGCAACTTCTACTAACAGACAGAAGGAGCGGCCCATGGGCTCTCCAGTCAGCCCCACTGTAGCCAACCTCTTCATGGAGGATTTCTAGAAGGCTCTGGCATCTCACCATTCTCCTCCATGCTACGGGGCCGTTACGTGGACAACACCATGACCATCCTCAAACAGGAGCTGGTGGAAGACTTCAACCATCTGATCAGTCAACACCCTGCTATTAAATTCACTCATGAGGTGAAGGAGAACAATACCAAGTGCCATGCTGGACACACTCATCACACAGGTTGAGGACAGCCTCTCCTTCAGTGTGTACCGCAAACCCATCCACACAGACCAGTACCTGCAGTTTGAAAGCCACCAGCCGCTAGAACACAAAACTTGGAGTGATGCGCACCCTCACCCATCGGGCCAACACCATATGCTCTACTCAGGATGCCAAAAGACCAAAGAAATGGAACACCTCAAACAAGTTCTCACCACACTGGGCATGAGAAGTGGGCGTGGAACATCCCAGCCCGCAAGATCACACTGCATCCTACCATCAAGCAAGACCAAACCTGGCGTAAAGGACATGTCACCATCCCCTATGTCCGAGGTGTGACCGAAGCCTTGAGCAGGAAGATCAGGGAAAACCGGCATCTCCGTACATCCCAAATCCATCAACACCATCCGCAGCCAGCTGGTCACCCCCAAGGACATAACTAACAAACTGGTCAAGTCTGGAGTCATCTACCAAATAGACTGTCGTGACTGTGTGTCGGGGGAAAATGAGCAAAACCTTCGAAAAAAAGCATGAACGAACACAAACGAGAATTATCTCCAGTAGGCACCCACGTACATGCCCAGCAACATCAGTTCGAATATGACATCAGTGTTCTCGACCGTGACAACAAGATGGTTTCAGCGTGGGGTGAAGAAGGCTATCCCACTGCTGCCAACAACCCCACACTCAATGGGGACCGGGGCAGACACATCTTGCCATCTGCATACAACTCCCTCATCGTTCAGTCACATTGGCCAGGGTTCGACCCAAGATCATGTGCACTGAACTCTAGTTCACCCAGTGGCAACACTACCGTAACTCTGCTCTGCATTATCCAAAATATTTCAATACTTAGTACAATGTGTGTAACTGCACATTATTTGTCTATGCCATCTGGACGATTCTCACTGAGCTGTGTACATCATAAGAGAGGGTGTAACCTCAAACGATTTCCATTTCCATGGAATATATCAAGGAATGTGTCCTAAAGAACATCTTAGTCAGTACAGTGCTGCTTCTAGGATGTCAGTATAAAAAAAAAAAAAAAAAAAAGGGCCAGGGCTTCCCTAAATTAAAAAAAAAAAAAAAAAAAGCCAACAAAAAACCCCCTGGGTGTTCCTGTCCCTATGATGGATCTAGGAGAAGAAAATATGTTCGTGAACTAATTATAAACAAATACAGAAAAACAGGTCAGAAATGCTGATGAAATGCAGAGAGAATGAATACAAGATTACATACCTAAGAAAACAAAAATCAGAAATTGCACCAATGACATTTATCTTTCTCTCCATCATCTTCCAATGGCAAACTGCCCTATTTCCACTTCATTGCTAAGTGGCACAGACTACTGTAATTTCCAAGCTTAAAGCTGCTACTTTTCTCCCCTGAACTCTAACCCCTGCAGCTCCACACAGATTTATCTGATTCTGTTCTTAGCTGGCCACAGAATTATCTTCTCCTGAACTGAGAACAGATGTCGGCAGTTCAGATTGACCACCTTTCACTCAAAGAATGCAAGTACAAGTAAGAGCCAAAAAGAGTGTTGATAAGGAAAGCTGAATATTATTTTTGCTTGACCAGTCACCTGTTACCAACACGCGATCAAGCAAAAATGCTCGAGTCAAGAAGCCAAGCCTACCATATGGATCTCAAACTGAAGGCTAAAGATCTGGCTCATCAAAAATGGCAAACCATACAGCAGCTCAAGTCAGTGGTCCAACAGTGGCGTTTTCAGCACAGTGAACTTTCCCCAATGAGAGAAAAAATGCAGCAGTCCAAAAAATCTGGCGTAGTCTCCACAACAGACGACATACAAATCACGGCCAGAACGAGTATGGAGGCACAACTACTAGAAGCCCACAGGCAACATGACCAATTTCAATGGAGAATACTAGAAAATCTCCATGTCTGAAACTGCAAATGAGTCCTTTAGTGGTTCAGTGCCACTGAGAACAGCAGTGAAGAAGACCTGAACAGCTGATCTTTTTTTGGATACTGTCATTGCGTTTGTACTGCCCACTCCTGCTTGCTTGCAAGTTCACAATGGTCTAACCTCAGAATATGCAGGCTTTGTATTGAGTTTGCCATTTTCATTATTCATTTTGACAGCTGTTTTCGTGTGCCTAGTTGATTGAGTGCAGCCCATGTGCCATTTTTTACGGATTAGAAAAAAAAAATGGTGGATGGAATTTACCTAACAATCCAGTTTACAGCCTGGAAATTACGGTTATAGACAACTGCGAAAAGCTTGCGATGCATGCTGGTGGTCTGTCATAACATGCTGAAATGTGCTTGGTTGAAATGCACTTATCTGATAACTCAAACAACCCAGTGAAGCAAATGTATCTAACCTGGTGGAACACTGAATTTTCTTGAGTTCCAAGAGCAGATCTCGTACTCTTCTTTCATGTCACAACCATGGCCATTTTGGCACAAAATACACTCTCATTACGATCTTTGTAGCCTTGTGCCGATCATTCAAAGTCAAGCCGGTCACAATCAAAGCACTGCCCTTTTTCAATTCTCCCTAAAATCTACATTTTCCCAGTCTCTTGCTCATTTTTCTTGCTTGCTTCCAATCCCCTTTTCGGAAGATGTAAAGGAGAAATCCATTCTTTGCTTCACATATCTCTTTTAATTTTTTTTTTTTCTTTTTTAATTGCAAAATGGACCACTTCAAAAACAAATGTAAGTGAAATGGGCTACTTTAATAATGTCTTGGTAGACAAAATCTGAAGAATTAGAAGCTGACTGTTGTAACAGCACAGACCACCAAACCACGATTCCTGACACATGTTGCTTGGCACAGTAGTCACCATGACATGATGCAAAAATGTCCAAAATGTACACAGTCATTTTTTGTATGTGGCCAGGCAGGTTTGATTACCTTTGTTGGGGCAACTTGAAAACTTTTTTAGCAAAATTCCCACAACGTAGAAGCGCAACACTGCATGCTTAACTCCAACAGGCACACTTTGAAGCATCTCTCAAGCCGTTTGTTATTTTGGTATTATATTAATAATAACTATTATTTACACAGCACAAAAACAGTGTGCTGTTAGGGTGGGGGAGTGGGTGGACAGCTCCAGAATACATTACAAATTCTGTACTGTGCATTGTGATAGTTGCTATGCCAAGTCAAAGAATGGAGCAAGTGTTTTAACTGTTATGTACTGGAAAAAAATCACCCACGCTGGTCTGTTGTAGTAATGCAATCTTACATTGCAGTGCTCAAACTTGCCAGACATTAAAAACCACTTTAAAAATTATATGACAACGAACTTTCACTGTTCTGTTATGTCTAAGCTCCAAGAGTGAGTGATTAATTCATCTGCCTGTACACTGTCGGTAGCTTATTAAAGCAAAACCCCCTAGAGAGTCAAAGGTCCAATAAGAAGCTGAAGTCTGGCTGACTCTACACTAGTCAAACAATTCTAGCTTTCCAACCCACTTAAACATAGTTTAGGACATCAGTCACAGTTGTGATGATTCCAGCTCAGGTAGAGACAAAATGTGGACCATTCAGTTCCATAAAACGACGACTTAACAGTTCTATAGTTTATGGAGAACAAGGGGGCAAAAAAAGGAAGTTAAGACAGCACAAAAGAAATTTGACGGAAATCCTATCAACCACCCATGCTCTAAATCTGTAAACATTCGACACATAAAAGGCTGGAGCAATCCTTCCAGTACCATCTAACACAACACTAACTAGGCAAAACTCCTGAATCGACAAGTTTCTCCAGGCGCTGTCCAGAAGCTGGGATGGGACTGGCATGAACCAACATGAATAGATGAAGAACAAATGCAGTCTGTGGTGTCCAACGCACACTTTGCCACCAATATAATTCTGGAGGTTTTTGTTTGTACACACAGTGATGACACAATGTAATCCCTTGAACTTGACGTGAAAAGTCCATGAGGTCCCTCCGTCAGCAGAACTGCAACAACGCACAAACATCTGTTCTATATCTCTCCAATCGATTACTATTACAAGGGTGCCTTGCAATAACAATCTCACAAACCCTCAACCCCACATGTGACAGGAGATGAAAGGAGTGTTAACAAACTGCAGCAGATCGGAATGCGCAGTGGGAGTAAAGAGCCTCAAAGACAGGGATTCAATGTAAATTCACGTTGTTATAGCCTAGCAGAACATAAAAGGACGATTTTAGGACTGTCATCAGTCAAAGTTCAACTCTTCAGTGATGTTCACTAACCACACACCACACCCACACACACACAAGAACAGACATATGAAGTACCATGGGTACAGCGATCAATAAGACGAACAAGCGGTACATTGAAACAATTCCTTCATCTCTCTATGTCACTGCATCTAACTAAATGAAAACATTACTTGATATCTAAGTTGCCCGGACCTGGGGGCTAAAGACGTCTGAATGGACAATTCCAAAAAGCGAAAAGGCTGGTATTACATATTGCAGATGCTAAAAGGTTTCGTGCAAGCAGTAATGGCCAGCAGGATGACACGTATTCGAGACAGCATGTTAAATTAGTAAAATAACCCATTTAAACGTGCCAGATGTGGTATGTCAAGAATCTTCATGCTATGTAAATATAGTTTTGCAAAAAAAGAAAAACAATATTGAAGAAAACGTGGTGAGTTTCATTTTTTGTCAGTTGGCGCCTTTGAGAGTTATGATGAAGTTTGCACGAGGCAAGAATAAATTACAATGAAGCTGTCTTTCAGAAACACTGGAAAAACAAACGCCAAAGTATAGTGTTAAAACTGCAATTTCTGGTGGAAATTTATCATACGTGTCCACTTTCTTTCTGATAATAATCCCACAGTTAGATCAAGTTTCAAATGCAAGGTTGAACAGCCAACCTGAAACAATCCACAGATTTCACTGTGCCTACCGCTATAGCAAATGCCAATGTTTAAAGGAAGACAGGTGATGTTACAAAAGCCTAGGTTTTGGACCGTTGATGCATGCATTCCAAGAGACGATATTACAGACATTCATTCATTGCTTAAAAAAACGTGTTGCTATTTAGTAACGGACTTACAAAATCAAAACGTAAGACGACAACGTAAAGCTGAGATCAGATTCAAAAAAAAAATTTTTTCATAATGCAAGGAAAATCATAATGCATTTTCTATCAAAATGTCTTCAAAAACAAAACAAAAAAAAGATAAACAGACAGTCCATTGTGTACAAAATGTCAACTGTTTTTTTACACCAACTGTTATTTTTTCAAAAGCTAAGTTTCACTTTCATTTTGATGGTTGCTTTTTACTATTGTATGAATAGTTAATTTGTATACTTCAAAGGGACACTACCCCTAGGTTGTAACGGAAACTGCTTCTTTGAAGCCTGTGCCATGCGCTCAATCAGCCTCAGTGCTGATATCAGAACATGTCTGTGTGATTGTCTTGGGGAAAAAAACACAAACCAATTGGTGTTGTTTGTGTCTGTTGATAATCAGTGTAACCCAAATGAAATTATACCCGACATATTCCAAAATGGGTCTGAACTACAACAGGGGTTGAAAATGAAACAATGTTGCTGCTGACATGCACCATTCATTGGCCCTGTTTCATGGGTCAATTAAATCGGAGACTGTCCAAACCAGTCCTCACCTTCCGTTGTGGGGGACATCCGCCCCCCCAACTGACCATAAGAGCAATGGCTTAATAAGTAGCCTGAATCTGTCAGAATCCCAAATGGCAATTTAGTGTACTGCTGTATATGAATTGATCCTGGTAAGAGATGTCATCAGACTCAGAACAAACAGTTTTCCGCATACTCAGTGGAATTCCAGCCTTCAATAAGTCACCAGAGTTTTACAAAATTTACCATCAAAAAATCAGCAACCTTCAGTCTCCACCGCCTCCTGCACAGGGACCCACTTCTCTGTTAATGCCTACTGTGTTTACTTTCACAGGACTGTCCGGTACTGTTCCTCTTTGGTGGTAGAATTATTACATGGCAACGTCCAGTATTATGAACATGTGGTTATGTAATGGCGGTATCAAGCATGAAATCAATGGATACGATGAACATTTGAGAGTCATCTATGTAGCCTAAGTTGCGCAACATTCTACAGCAATGCCCAAAACCTTTGTTATGTGATTTTCTTGGAACGGCCTCAATGACCAAACAGACACTCTAGCAAGTAACTATAGTAGTATGTACATGCCAATGCATATAAATGATCAACAGTGCAAAAACAAAAACAAAACATTTTTCATCAAAACCTGAAAAAAAAAACCAAAAAAACCAGTAGCAAGGCTGTCAAAACCCCAGTCTGGACAAGAAATGCTGGACTCGGGCGTCGAAGACTGAGAGTGGTGATCTGGGCCATAGTCCTCAGTGGCTGTATGGGTCTCAAACGAGTTTGAAAAATAGAGTCACTGTAAAGTTTACAGAGCCACCAATGGTCATATGGACACCTGCAAGATTGAATGCAGCCGTCGTCCACCTTGATGCAGTGATGATTGGGAGTGTCATGTTAGCAGGGAAGATATGAGATGGGAAATAAACAAAACCAAGTCCACAAAAAGCAAGTTCTTAATGGGAGGGGATAGTTTATGGGGAATATTAACTAGCCAATGTCAGTTGCGACTTTCCATGTACAAGTGACACATCTGACTTAAACAAAACCAAATTATTAAATACCAAAACCAAAAAGACATCCGTTACTTCGAACTGCAGCAACACCAATGCACGTTCACAGATTTTTTTTTTTTAAACAGATTGAAATAGAGGGGGAGGGGCTAGGGGGGAGGGTTGGGTGTGTTATATCCAAAGCATAATAGCGAAATTTTCATAGACTCTTACTGACCATCTCTATCCAAACAGCCATCATTATTCAGTTACTCTGTTGCATATTTTCATGCGGTGCATAGGGATGTCATTTCACAGCGGGTACCTGAGGCCCACAAAGCACTCGCATCTCATGCAGCCAAAGTACGGTCTTTCTTAGCTGAAGCAGTAGGTGCCAACACAAGAAAAAGTGAGAAGAGAGTGAGAACAATCACAGCTACTCCCCTTGTTGCCACAGTCATTGCAGAACCCAAGTAGTAAGGGGTTCATCAGAAATCGGTCTGGAGTAAACACGAACCAGATCAGAAACAGTCAAATACCGACCCATGAACAGTCATGCTCGGGTCATTTCACCATAAAATCTAAATGGATCTCACCAACACGTCTCATTCTTTGGTCGCTCGACATGACCGTTACCTTATAAAAAGTATTCAGCCTTGTGGTACTGGTTTCAGTACTTTGAAATAAGTCACATTGACGTATGTCATAATATTTCCGCTTTGTATCACAAAAAGTGGTTTCAGTCCTTTGAGAATAAAAAAACAGTATATAAGATGATGTTAATATTTTATCCTGCGTTGTAAATGGTAACAGGCTCTGATCTGTGTGTCTTTCTGAGTACATCAGCACTTGTCGTTTCTTGTGTTTTATATTTTTATTGTTCTTTTTTTGTAGTGCGTGAGCTCCTAACTGGTGCAGGACAGAACCATGTTATTAAGCCCTCATTATTATTCATTCCCTGGCAAACGTTGTAATAGTTGCTAGTCACCCTAATCCCTACGCAATAGCAACATGCGCACAAAGCCGTACCCCTATAGTGCATGAGCCAAAAGTTTTCGCCCTGGTGAGTAAGCCTGTTCAGTAAACCGATCCATTATAAATCCTATGTGACTCTTCCAAGGAATCAAAAGGTGTCTACTCTAACATTATCTGACCTTACTGTCAGTTGTCTCCTGCACAGGAACGTAAGACCCATAGGTCGGGTCAGGACCAGAGAGGGGACAGAGGCAGGCTGGGGAAGCGGGGATGGGTGATAAGAAGGGGGGGGGAAGGGGGGGTCACGGCACCTTTCACTTTAACCAACTGCCACCAATTTAGGATGGGTGAATTTTCATTTGCACATACAATGACAACATGACAGACTTTCATGATTGTTTCATCCCCACCCCCCAACCCAACACCCACCCCCCACCTGCCCCTCTCCATAGATATGCTTCAAGAGGTGAAGTTTCCCTCATGCAAATCAGATGCTGTGATACCAATAAATTCACTCTGGAGACTCGTCTCTAGATTCGAGGGCAGCAACTGCCAAGTAATCATACTGCAAAAAGGAAAATGTAAGTGTCTATGGCAGAAAACTCTGACCAAGTTTCGGAAAATTAATCTGACGTTGTCCCGTCAAACACAAAAAAAAATGAACACACTGCCGGAGGTTTTTCAGGTTATAAACTCAGAACCTTCCCACAGCGTGATCATGTTTGCAAAATACTGACCACTGCAGTGAATTAGAAACGTGTTAATTGATGCTTTCCTTTCAAATGTCAAAGGCAATGGAGAACCGATTTTCGGCCTCAAAAAGAATAAAAACAGAATAAAGGTTTATGTTAAGAAAAGGGTTCATGTCCACTTCAAAAACTCATGCCACATGCCCCTGCCCCTTCGTCTTAATCATCCTGCGGCAACACCATTGGTTCTGTTTAAAAACGTGAGAACATTTTTAACCGTTTGACTGGCAACAAGAAGAAATTTTACATGATTATGTAATAACAAATCCTAAACATTTGCTATCAACCTGACAAAAACGAGAAATTCTAGCATTGGGTGTTTTTTTTTCTTTCTTTGTTTTGCCCTAGCATCAAAATTGTAATCTAAAAATGTTCTTCGCACAGAATCTGCGTAAGTATGCCTGATAATTAGGCAAACAGCATATTCTCAATCGTCATAATGAGATAAACCCCAGTAATTTTCTTGTTTCCTCGAAAGAAACTGTCACGCTATGATGGATTGTCAAGGTGTTTCACTTTATGAGGGAGAATGAACCGTAGTACCGTTGAATTTGAGGAGAAGGCTTGAAAATGGGGTGAGTAATATTCAACGGTTTTTGTTCCGAGTTCCAAAATGGCAAACCACACCAGACCGGCAATCAAAGTGTCCCTTTACTGCTTTCAAGGGGCTATTGAAAGTAATTCTGTGGCATCACAGTATAACAGTAAGGATCTATTCTTTACCTCGCTTTGCTTTTCAACATCAGCTCAAATCTGGCTTGACTAGTTGTGTTGTAGGAACTGTAAGGAATGCGGAAGACGTATTCGCATTCATGCCGGTTTCCGTGAGTGTGACGCTAACACTGTCTCTCTCATCGCGATCATACCTTAAAAGTTCCCCTCATTTCACTCTAAACAACCTTCATCCACCATGCTCCCCACAAGAGTAGAAACTAGCCAAAAAAACGGCATTTACCTGGTCAACAAGAAACTTCCAACTAGATCAACTCTGCCATTACAACTAAAGATTCTTGGGTTATAGAACTGAGCTGATCAAATGCAAATGGTCAAGCCCAAACTAAGAAACGTAATACCCAAAGGGAGTAACATAATGAAAACTGTGCCAGAATATTGGGTCACATGATTTTAGTAGGTTCTCCATCTTACACAAAAAGTAAGGGTTCTCTTATCTCTCAAGGCCACTTCACATTCGCTTTGTGACACTCTCCTATCCCCACCACCCCCACCCCCACCCGACCAATGACGCTTCCCCACAAATATGTATTGGACCGTACCTATATTTGCAAGGGCTATAGTTTACACTATGGAATCCTCTCCCATTGTAACAGCTATAGGACACTGCGCAAGGCCATGTAAATTTCTGGACATCCGAGGCAATTTTTTCTAAGAAGACTGAGACTAAGCAAAAAAAAAATGGCCAAATGGGAAACATAACGGAGACTGTTCAACAGGTACGAATGCAGAGAAACATCTTTATCAGAGAACATTTTCTCCGAAATATGTTTCTCCCTTCTGAAAACGACACACACACATTATTCTTATGTTAACCTGCGGACTTGTTGAACCGTTTCATAAATTTGGTAAATCGCTGCAAGGTTTCCGCATTTTGAAAGACATCAGTACCTCACTACATGTTAACATCAGTGCCATTATACACCCTCATGTTAACCTCTCACCTTTTTTCTTATGCAAACCCAAGCTGACTCTGAGAAATTCGCAATACTATACAAAGTCGTATAAAAGTTGATCCTACATCTTTTTGTTTCGCTTTGATGTTGTCCATTTCCCCATTGAC
>JADBJO010033787.1:2500-5000 GCA_016801955.1 Conus betulinus
GAGGCAGACAGACAGACACACAGAGGCAGACGACAGACAGACAGAGATAACGACCGGTGCGTGCTGGCGCTCGGGGGTGTGCATGATGTTAGCAGAGATGTTCGCCTCGTCAGTCACACAAACCGCCTTCCGCGCGGCCTGTCTAACACATCGCCTTGGCTGAGGTCCAAGGCTTCTAGCCTACCTACCTACCTACCCAGTGCTAGCATTGCTTCTGCTGCTGCTGCTGCTGCTGCTGCTGCCGTGGTGTGTTACATACATCATCCCCTCCTCCCCCCGCCCCCCTCCCCCCCCCCTACTATCCCTGCCGCATCTGGCTCCTATTTACCTGTCCTCCCCCCCACCCCCACCCCCACCACACACACACATAGCCTTACCTACCCATCCCCTCCCACCCCCTCTGTGTCTGCTCTGTCTCTCTGTCTGTCTGTCTCTCCCCACCCCCGTCTCTGTCTCTGTCTGTCTTCCTGTCTCCCCCCCCCCCCCCGGCTTCTCTCTCTCACCTTCGCTTATTTACCACATCTCTCTCTCTCTCTCTCTGTTCTGTCTCCTCCTCATTCTCGTCTCTCGTTCACATGTATCCTCTCTCCGCATCTCTCCTCTCGAATCCTCTCCTCTCTCTCTCTCTCCTCGCTCCATCGTTCACCATACACACACACTCTCTCTCTTTCACATACACACGCCCTCTTTCTCCTCTCTCTCTCTCCTCTCTCTCTCTCCTCTCTCTCTCGTTCACAATACAGACTCTCTCCCATCGTTCACCATACCTCCTCATCCCTCTCTCTCTCTCTCGCTCTCTCTCTCTCTGCACTCTCTCCTCGCATCTCTCTCTCTCTCTCTCTCTATCTCTCATCCTCTCAACATGCGTGTAGTGTTTTCTCTGTAATCGTGGGACGTTGTGGTCGTAACAGTGAACACAGTTATTACAATGATAGTGACGTGTTTTCTGTAATGATAACCATGATTGATTCATGTTAATTATTCCCAGCACGTTGCGTTTCTTTTTGCCTTTTTTTTTTCTCTCAGTGCATTTGGTGCTTGAAATGTTTTTTACGCAAATTCTTCTCTGCATCTTTCCGTAGACTTGTGTAGACAAAAGTCTGTGACGGACCTACAATAACCCTGAATTCAATGGACTCTCTCTCTCTCTCTCTACTCTCTCCTCTCCTCTACTCTCTCTCCCTCTCTCCTCTCTCTCGCTCTCATTGTGTGGGTGTGTGTGTGTGTCGCGCGCGTGCGTCGGCGCGCGCGGTGTGTGTGTGTGGTGTGTGTGTGCCTCCCTCACCCCTTCCCCCATCTCGGTCCTTTCTGTCTGTGTGTCTGTCTGTCCTGTCTCTCTTCTCTGTCTTCTCTTCTCTCTCTCTCTCTCTCCTCTCTCTCCATCCCCCTCTCTGCTCCAAAAGTTTCTTTTTGTCTCTCTCTCTCTCGGTCTGTATCTCCTGTCTTCCTCTCGCTGTCTCTGTGTCTCTGTCTGCCTGTCTGTCTATCTGTGTCCTGTCTGTCCTCCTCTCTCTCTCTTGCCTCTCGAAAGCTCTCTCTCTCTCTCTCCTCTCTTTCTCTCTCTCCCTCTCAACGCCGATAACAAAAATGATTTCATACTAACGCCATCTACATTGTCCGCTTTGTCCCTCACAAGGTTTCTTTACTTTAGGGAGGATGTAGCGCATTTTTGTTTGTTTCATTGCAAAATTACAATACTAACTATGAAAATGCATGATTTTTTTGAAACAACATTGCTGAGTGCTGAAACTGCCATTATGATGATGATTGTGAATTTACTTGCAAGCTCTACTGAGAGGCATTTAAACATTTGAAAAAAAAGGAAAACAACTCAATCTGATGTGGGTAAAGACAAGATGAATTTGAAAGGAGATGACGAAGCATGATAGCTTTTGTTGTTGATGCATCACAACTTCCAGTCTGTCAGTCAGTCAGTCAGTCTGTCTGTCGCTGTCTGTCTGTCTGTCTGTCTGTCTGTCTCCATCCATTACATTGGATAGTCGGGATTCAGGGCTTATTTTGTTTGGAATTCGAACTTTGTTTTACTTCGTGTTTGCTGTGGATTTTTTTTTCTTTCGTTGTTGTTGTTGTTTTGTTGTTGTTGTTGTTGTTTTGCACCCCCATCCCCAACTGCAACCCCACTGCTCTGATGTCACCAAGGCAGTATAGCTCCAACATCAGATAAGTTCTGATATTCCAAGTGATTTCAACTCAACTCATCCAGAACTTTCCCTCTCTTAATGATGAAATAGTGGAACATCAAAACTCAGCATGAACTGAGTGTTTTTGTGTGAAATAGATTCGAATATTTCACCCTTGTATAAACAAGTAAAAGTTGATGTGTGAAAGAGCACTTACCTTGTGTCAGTTCTTTGTTGTTCATTCAGTATTGAATGTTTTGAACTTCTCTCTTAATTCTGTCTCTCAGAGCTACAAGTACAGTTTAAGTGTACAAGCATAAGGAAATCATCCCTGAGCCATTCTTGAGTAGTTTTAACAG
>JADBJO010033788.1:0-14199 GCA_016801955.1 Conus betulinus
TTGTCAGAGGGGGGAACACGTTGTGGAGTGGTGGATTGGAGCGAGGCAGGTATGGACGACCAGAGCACCACGCTGTACACCAACGTATTGTGTTCAGCCAAGGTTGACCGAACAACCCACGGACCTTGCACGATTTCGGAGGACGTCACACATTGTAACTACCAGAGAACCTGTCCTGTGACTGACCCCAGACCATGATCCAGAGAGAGAGAGAGAGAGGAGAGAGAGAGAGAGATTACAAGCAAACTGCGAATACTTCCTGGTCCTAGTTCTTTACAGGGCCAATAGCTGCTTGCCTGTAACCAAGTAATACAAATTTTGTTTTGTAGCGTGAGACAGCCACAAGTGAACAGATGCTGTATGTATAGTGTGAAACGGATGCCCCCCCCCCCCTCCTCTCTCTCGCTCTCTCTCTCTTGTATTGTGTGTGTGTGGGTGTGTGTTTGTGTGTGTGTGTGTGTGTGTGTCAAAATGGTGATTTACTGGTACCTGTTGTGTGTTGATGTGTGTGTGTGGTGTGGTGTGTGTGTGTTGTGTGTGTGCTGACGTAGGCTCTGTGTGTGGATGCGTGCGTGCGTGCGTGCGTGCGGTGCTTGGTGTGTGTGGGGTGGTTGTGTGTGTGTGTGTGTTTGTGGGTTTGTGTGTGGTGGTTGAAAATTGATGTTTCTCTGTGTACCGGTGAGCGTGTGTGTATTGTGGGCGTGGATGTGTTGGAACGTAGTCTCTGTGTGTGTTGTGTGTGTGTGTGTTTGTGTGTGGTGGTGTGTTGTGTGTGGTGTTGAGTGTGCGTGTGTGTTTGTGTGGTGGTTGTGTGTTGTGTGTGGTGAGCGCGCCGCGCACGCGCGCGGTGGGCGGGGTGTGGGAAGAAAGTATATGGACACAAAAATAAATTACTAATGTAAGCTATTGAAAAGAGGACTTGTTTTAAACTGCTGTATTGATCAGTTTACTACCCTCCGGACTTGGCCCACCTCGTCATGGAAAAAAAAAACAAAAAAACCAACAACAAAAAACATGCTCTTGTGTATGGTGACTGTCAGTGGATGCAGTGAGGGAGAACAAACCGATCGTTTTATCACCATGAACGATGATCAGTTGTCTCAGAGGGCACACTGCTTATGGTGGATGCTGTGTAGTGTTTGTCATAGAATAGGTGTTCATGTAAATTTGTCATGGAATAGGTGTTCATGTTCATGTGACGTAGAGACAACGACTAGCCTGACACGCATAGTCAATCCCTCCCCCCCCCCCCCCCCCCCCCCCCCCCCCCCCCCCCGGGTAAACTAACTGTACAGGAAATGGAAAGAAAATGTATATCCAATCTGAAGATAATGACATTTTATAAAGTGATTTCAACAAGAATCGTTCATTGGTTTTTTTTTTTTTCGTTTCAGGAACTTTCACCCATTTTAAGACTAAGGACAAACTCTCTCTCTCGTCTCTCTCTCTCTCTCTCCTCTCTCTCTCTCTCTCTCTCTCTCTGTGGGTGAGGGGTGGGGGGATGGGGATCTGTGCGTGCGTGCATGCATGCGTGCGGGCATGTATGTATGTGTATGTGTGTGTGTGTTGTGTGTTTGTGTGAGAGAGAGAGAGAGAGAGAGAGAGAGAGAGAGAGAGAGAAGAGAGAGAGAAAGTAAGGTCAGGTTGATCTGACAACAAACTGGTTTTCAATGTGTGTGTGCGTGTGTGTGTGTGAGTGTGTGTGTGTGTGTGGTTGTGTGTGTGTGTGTGTGTGTGTGTGTGTGTGTGTGTGTGTGTGTGTTCGTGCGTTGCGTGCTTGTGTGGTGCGTGCGTGCGCGCGCGCGCGTGCGCGCCAACGCTTGCGGGGTGCGTTGTTTTGCCGGGTAAATATTGACTTTTTCTTGTTGTAGTAACAATGGAATGGTTACTGGGTCAAACTTGGCCACTCAGGCCTTCCCCGCAGTTCCCTGGAGGACCAACGCCACACCATGGGCAGGGCCTCAGTCCGCCATGTCAGTTTTCACCTCTCTTTTTGACATCACAAAACTTATTTGGTTTTCCCCCCCCCGTAGAAATCTGAACCAGTAACAATCATAGCTTCGTGGATAGCAATGAAAGGTATGGTGGTTCTTTCACGCAAATATATTCCAATAACATTCACGTATATTTTTTTTTTTTTTTTAGTAAGATCAGTAAAACAAGATAATTTCATTCAATGTCTACCGAGCAGACGGACACTAGTGACACACAACTTACTGCAGAAAAAGGAAAATCTGGGGACATATGGATAATACACCTTGCTAAAACATACCAAAAGTAAAAGATTACAATCGTCATATGTACAGCCGGCAAGTGAAAACAAATGAAAATAATCAATGGGTCCGTTTAACCTGCTAATTTTCTTTTTCTTTTCTTTCTGATGGGTTCCATATTCTGTACCTCTTCACACCGTTAAAAGCGGCTGTCCCTGTCCCACTGCCAGTCCCCCCCCCCCCCCCCCCCCCGTCCCCCCCCCCCCCCCCCCCCCCCGCCCCCTTCCCTGCCCCCCACCCCTCCCCCTTCCTTCCCCAACTCTCTTCCATCTCAGCCCATAGCTCAAGGGTGAGCATAGGCCATCGACACACTCCGCCATCGCACTCGGTTCTGGGCTGCTCGCTGAATGCCTGTCCAGTTGGTCCCCTGCCTCTTTATCTCTGCCTCAGTGTCTCGCCTCCAGCTGCTGCGAGGTTGGTCTCTCTTCCTTTTTTCCCCTGCGGGTTCCATGTCAGGGCTTGGCGTGTGGTGCTGGATGCTGGCTTCCTGAGAGTGTGTCCAGTCCAGCCCCACTTCCTCCGCAAAATCTGCTTGGCCACTGGTTCCTGTCCCTGCTTGCTTCCATAGATCTTCATTGTTGATTTTTTTTTTTTTCTGGCCATCTGATTTTGAAGATGCGCACGACACGGCTGTACTCTACGATAATTTTTTCTCGGGAAAAAGAACCCAGAGATCAACCCGGTCCGTGGTACATGTGCACCTACAGCGCTGGCCAGGAAATGGGCGCAAAGCTGTCAGAGACACATCCATTCAGCGATGAGACTCCACTCTGTGGTTTCAGTCTTCCTAGCTGAGCCTACAGCAAACTCAGCTCTGGATTGGAGGCCGGTCAGGGAAAAAAAGAAAAAAAAAAAAAAAGAAAAAATCCCACAAATAAATTGACTGATGGGAATGTAACCCATGATCTCCCAGCCGGGAATCCGCGATACCAACCCCAGGATGGCTGATAGCAGGTACTAATGTATGCCGACACGCCATGCTCACATTTGTGACGGGATCGAGAAATTTGTAACAGACCTGATAAAAGTGTGTAAGCCCCCGAACTAAAAAAGCCATTAAAATGAAATTAATATTAATAACGTACATGACATGAATTATGCGAGTTAAGATGTTGAATATTTGGAACAAGTCCTGCCTCTAACACACAGACCTGCAAGACAGGCAGCTCTCTACACTCTCCCATCGCTTCTCCCTTTCAGGGCACCTATGTTTGTGTCCTTATCATACCCACTACCCGAATGGGGGAAAAAAAGCGGCTTACAGTCACACGTTTAAGTCATTGAACTGAAGATAGGTTAGTCAGAGTTGGTCTACGTTTTCTTGACGATCTCACCCCTGCTTGAAAGTGGTGGTCATGATAGCCGTGATGTCAGTGTGGTGTTAGTAGACACGTCCCCTGGCAGCACTCTCCAGGGAAGGTTCACCCTGCTGCCAGCCACATCACTTTTTTGTAACCATCACCAGATCTGGAGGATGCAGATTATTATCATTATTATGAATACTTATACAGCGCCTATCCTCGGTTAGAGACCAAGCTCTATAAGCGCTTTCCAATCCACGCTCGTGTACACAACGGGCTGCCTACCTGGGTAGTGCCGAACTGAAGAGCTGCCAGCTGGCGCTTCATTTCATTTAGCCGTTTCCCGTGTCATCCAGTCAATATCGTTCACACTCAGTTTTCTTACTTCCTTCATTCTTTCCATTTCTCAGATAACCAGGAGTCACCGAAGGAGATCTGGCAGACAAGGAGTACCAGGAATCGCGAAAGGAGATTTGGCAGACAGAGACATGATAAGGAATCACCAAAAGAGATAAAGGAGATTTGGCAGACAGAGATATAATAAGGAATCACCAAAGAGATCTGGCAGACAGGAGATAAAGGGAGATTTGGCAGATGAAGACAACCAGGTGTCACCAAAGAGAGTTCAGCAGACTGTGTTATCCAGGGGATTATCAGTACTGATCTGGGAAAACAGAACACCCTGGGTCACCAAAGGTGATATGACAGGACGGGGGAAAACTAGGAAACACCAAAACACCCAAAGGGGATATAGCAGACAAAGATAACTAGGAATCACCTGGGGAGGGAGGGGGGGGGGGGGGGGGGGGGGGGGGGGGGGAGAGGGGTAGCAGATGGGCATATACCTAGGTCTTTACTAAAGGAGATTTGGCGACATATATACAATCAGGGATCAACATAAGGGAGATATAACCGGGAATCACAAATGGTTTTCTTTTTCTTTTTTTTTTTTTTTGCAGATGGCGATATCACCAGAAACTACCAACGGGTGTTCTGTAGGTGGGTGTATAATCAAGGTTATCCACAGGGGATTTGGCAGACGGAAGAGACACCCAGGATCACCCAAGGGGATTTGACAGATGGGGATGAATATTGATCATCAAAAGGGATGAGGAAGATGAAGATTAAACCCAGAGACCACTTGAGGGGATTTGATCCACAGAGTGAAGCAGGGATAACCAAAAGGGGTGGGGGGGGGGGGGGGGGGGGGGGGGGGGGGGGGGGGGGGGGGGGGGGGGGCTGACAGGGATAACCAAAGATCCCCAACGTGGATTTGGCAGATAGCAGATAATACGCAGGGATCACGAAAGATGATGCGGCAAAGACGGAGATAATGTTTCCGGGAAAGTGGGGGATGGAGACCTGTCTCAACAACACCATCATACTTTCAGGTGGGGCAGAATAATGGCCGTTTTCAGGTTGGACGGCAGCAGGATTCAAACTTACAGCATCTGACTGTTAAATCGGGGCTCTACCACTGAGCCAAACATAATGACTATAGGGCTGCAAAACAACTCTCTTGCTCTGATATGAAGTATTCTTTCTGTCCTCCATGTGTTTGATGCAAGATCTACATTGTCAGCGTGTCTGGAAGTTGATGGAGACCGTTATATACAGACAGAACGGTCCTTGACCTCCACAGGCTCATGAAGACCGTTATGTACGGACAGAACGGTCCTTGACCTCCACAGGTTCATGAAGACCGTATACACAGACAGAATTGTCCTTTTCCTCCACAAAGCGGAACATTCTCCTATCATGACACTGCAGCTCAGTAATTCTTGTCAGTCAGTGGGGGGTGTGAAAAACTTAGCGTATTGTATCAAAACAGGCATCGCTGAATGCTACGAAACCGAACCGACTCAACAGCAGAGCAGTGTCTCCTCTGGAGAGTTACCCGACCATGACCTGGTATTGACTGTTCCCTGTGGACTGCCGATGCTGAGGCTATGGCAGAACAATCCTAAAAGTGGCCAAGTATGAGGTCACTGGCTTTTTGTGTGTATACAGCACAACAGATCAGATACCACAACACACACACCACACACACACACACACACACACACACACACACACACACGCGCGCGCGCATTGGCTTAGGCATAGGCACACAAACAATAGAAAGGTTTGTTCTCTTGTCAAACGCCCAAGGTTTAAATCATTATTCTTGCCAGTCAGTTAGTGCAGTTCTCACTGTCTCAAAACATTACCGTAAACAGATAACGATCCGAATCTTGATCAAACAAGGAGAAATGTCCCTTCCACCAATAGTTCTCTGTGACCAGAGTACGTGACTTGCAAACATCCTTACTTTTCCATCACTGTACGTGACTTGCATATGTCCAGGGTTTTGTTATCACAGTACACGACTTACAAATGTCATTATCTTGTACTAGAGTGTACGACTTTGTGAATGTCGTTAATTTGCTGCCAGTGTACATGACCAGTGAATATCTTTGGTTTAAGTGACCATTGTACATGAACTGCAGATGTCGCTAACTTGTACCAGCGTACATGACCGGTGAATGTCTTTAAGTGACCATTGTGCATGAATTGCAGATGTCCTTAACTTGTACCAGTGTACATGACCTGCCATTGTCAATTGTTCATTTTTTTTCAATCAGTATGCATGACATGTGAATGTCATTAACTTCACGACCAGTGCATATGATTTGCAAATGTAATTATTATCCTACCAGTGTACGTGCCTCGTGAATGTGCTAATGTCGACCATTGTACGTGACTTGCAAATGTTATTTTCGACCAGTGTGCATGCCGCAAAAGTTTGTAAATCTCGACCAGTGTGTATATGATTTGCAAATATCAAATCATTTCTAACCAGTGTAGGCCTACTTGATTTGCGACTGTCCTTAACTTGAGACCCGTGTACACGGCTCATGAATGTCGTTAATTTCAAACCAGTGTACCAGACTTGCAAATGTCCTTATTTGCAGCCTGTGTATAATACTTTCAAAAAGTTGTTAATTCCCATCTATGTGCACACACAACTTGCGACTCTCCTTTCTCACACAATGAAGGTTCCTGACCACGAAATGTCCAATGTACCCTGTTTAGACATGTGTGAAAGCAGCTCCCCCCATCCCCCCCCACCTCCCCCCCCCCCCCCCCTTCCCCAAGCCAGTCTCACTCAGAACACGTGACTTCCCCCGCCCTACCCCATTCCCTTTTCCCTTCTGTTTCTTCTCTGTCTCTTTGTCTGTCTTTATGTCCTTGTCCATCACTTCACGAGTTGAACGTTACTGATTTTGTCATGTACTTTGAAATCTGGATCCTTACTACTGTTTGATTGCCGTTGAACCCAACCCTTTTGGGTCGTTTACAATGGGAAATGATTTGGTTCAAAAGATCAGTACTTACGCTGTGTGTGTGTGTGTGTGTGTGTGGTGTGTGTGTGTGTTTGTGTGTGTTGTGTGTGGTGTGTGTGTGTGTGTGTGTGTGTGTGTGTGTGTGTGTGTGTGTGTGGTGTGTTGTGTGTGTGTGTGTGTGTGTGTGTGTTGTGGTGTGTGTGACCAAACTCAAATGGGATTTTTTTTACTCTCCTGAAATGAGAAAATTACTAATTTCTTTTACAACAATGGTAGGCATGTAGAAAATGTTGATTGTGACATGAAACGATTTTGTCGTTGCTTCTGACGCTTTCAAGCAACAGCCAAAAAGAAAAACAAACTTTGCAATGAAAATAAGTATGGAAGCATATCAAAAAAAAAAAAAAAAAAAAAAGAAAGAAAGAAAAAAAAAAAAAAAAAAAAAAAGATAAAAAAAAAAAGAAAAAAGGAAAAAGAAAAAAAGTATGGCAGCATATTCCAGGCACTCGATCGTACACCATCATTGCCTTCACTATGATGTCATAAATGCACATGCACATGCTATCACTTACTGTCTTCATGCTGACTGACGTGATGGCACAATATCAGACCTTACTTAAGTAAAACCGATGATTGTAAAACCACAGGCCTATACTTTCGCATTAAAAAACAATATTTAGTACCATTTTGTCTTGTGTGATCTGCGTTAGTCATGTAACTGGAGTGGGAGCCAGTCTAGTGTTTTAACTCTTAAACCTGTGACAAACGTCACCCATCATCCCCCCCCCCCCCTCCTCCCCTCACACTCTCTCTGTGTCCTACCAATTTCATTCCCTGCGGGGGGATGCCGTGGCGGAGAGGGAGGACATTATTCACCACCCCGTGTTCTAGGAATATATGGAATACTCTCACTAGCATAGTAAAAGAAACAAACAAAAAAAAAAAGTGTACCTATATTGAGCATATACACTTCAATAAAGAACTTTGTGAATTTCTAGTCTTTTACAGTGACAATCAAGATTCATTCACACACGTAGAGATGATGGGAAACTTTCCAGACTATTTTTTTGGAAACGGGCAACTGGATTTTCGATGCGAAATCAAAAAATCATGATGATGTACCATTTAAAACTTGGATTGAATCAACTTCTCTGCCAAATGGTTGTCACAGAACCATTTATTTCCCCTTCGTTATTAATATTGTCCTTGCAGGGTTGCTTCTGAGTATCATAATGAATTGTGTTCATTTACAAACAAATCTGAATACAATTCGCAGAGTCATCATCATGCCTGTGACGACCAGTTAAAACTATTACACTACCATTTGTTCATATGATTTAGGACCTTCATCATGTTTTGTTTTAACATCGTCGTAACAAATCTAGCATCCCCCCCCCCCCCCCCCCCCCCCCCCCCCTCCCCCTCTCCCTCTCTCTCTCTCTCTGTCTCTTCTCAGTCCTCCTATAGTTTCCAAATTTGCATGGTATCCATCTGAATTTATACTCTGAGTATGTGTGCGCGTGCGTGCGTGCCTGCATGCTGTGTGTGTGTGTGTGTGTGTGTGTGTGTGTGTGTGTGGTGTGTGTGTGTGTGTGTGTGTGTGTGTGTGTGTTAGTGTGTGTGTTAGTGTGTGTGTGTTTGTGTGCGCGTGCAAGTGTGCGTGTGCATGTGTGCCTGCATGTACGTATAATGTTATGTTCCTATCAGGTAAGTGTACTTTGACAGAAAAACTAACCACAAAGCTTTGGGAAAAAAAAAAAACCCTTGAAAACTGGCCTGTCCATTCTCGTCTATTTCATTTTCAGGTAAGGTTTCGTCACGTGTCTATCCAATTCTCGTCTATTTCATTTTCAGGTAAGGTTTCGTCACGTGTCTATCCAATTCTCGTCTATTTCATTTTCAGGTAAGGGTTCGTCATTGTCTATCCAATTCTCGTCTATTTCATTTTCAGGTAAGGTTTCGTCACACGTCTATCCAATTCTCGTCTATTTCATTTTCAGGTAAGGTTTCGTCACGCGTCTATCCAATTCTCGTCTATTTCATTTTCAGGTTAGGTTTCGTCACGCGTCTATCTACAGCGCTGTTCATTAATTCATGATGCCAAATCCACAAAACACATTTCGTCAAACAAAAACCCATATCGTGAAACAAAAGCATGTGCAAGTTAACTTCAAAACAAAGCCTGTAGCGACACAGGTCTGTCAACAGGAAAGCAGGATTTAACCATAACGCTGCACACTTCTTTCAGAACTAAACATTGTTTGACGACTGCTCTGTGTGTGTGTGTGTGTGTGTGTGTGTGTGTGTGTGTGCCAGATCTAATCCAGTTAGCGTGGTGTTGAAGACCCTTCTGGAGGCATAAGAACGCCGACTTCTTGCCTAGTCATATTTCAACATCATGACTGCAACGAAGAATGCAGCTCATGTCCCATTCATTAATCTACCTTCTTGTTTACATAACGGCGTTCAAACCACTTGTTCATTATCTCCACCGAGCATGCTGTTTTTATCCATGTCTGTTACGTTTGTTTGTCTGTGACAAGATCACACACACACACACACACACACACACACTCAAAAAAAAAAAACAAACAAACACTTGAACCAATGAAAAAAACGATGCAATGCAATCCAAACATAAATTTGTCAAATATTAGTGTGGGTTCAGATGAAAGAGAGGTAGGGCGGGGCAGGGTGGCAGGTGGGGTGTGTGTGTGTGTTCAGGATCTGTGGGGGTGGGGGTGCGGCATCTGTTCAACTCGGGTGGATATCTGCACTTGTGTGGGTGTAAAACAAATCTTAAATAAATGTTAGCGAACCGCCCAGAGAAACATGGACAAACGAGTCACAAGACAAAACACTAAGCGTTTCGACCTCTTAGGTCTTCTTCAGGTAAGATACAAACGAAAAGAACAACGAAAATTCACTTAGCTTTGATCACTTCAGAGTTCAGCGCAAGGTAGAAGGCAAATTCGCCTTTACACACACGTTCTGAGACAACAGAATGGAATCCTCGAGCGTGTCGTCTATCAAAGTCATCAGTCCTTGTTCATCTTTAAAAAAAAAAAAAAAAAAAAAAAAAAAAAAAAATAAGCATCATGTCTTCCTCTGACTGCCCCAACATCCTTCTAAAAACGTACGGAATATCAGCTTCCAAAAGAGAGAGGTAAAGAAGAATACTGTTGCTTATAGCCCAGCCGACTGCAAAGAGCAATATCAGGGCTGTCGCCTCGTTGAAGTAAATTGTCACATATATTAAATGCTGGAGGATCTTACTAGTTCTGCAACTCCTTGGTCGATTCCTGGTCAGTACATCTTTGAGTCTTGGAGCAAAATGATATTGCCAATATCACACACACACACACACACACACACTCTCTCTCTCTCACAAAATGGTTAAGGCATAGAACAACAGGCTTTGTTCCCATACAAGCCTGTTCCTCATTTTTATTGTGAGAAATGAATGGACCTCTGTGCTGCTTTCATTTTCAAAGCACAAAAACCAAAAGATCACATAGATACACACTATTTACATCATATTCCAAAACTGTCTCACTACAAGCATGCGGAGTGAAAATCATACATGTTTATGAATGTCATATATAGCATGCAGCAAATCCCTGATTACAGGATTCACCATGGCGCATCTCTCTCCCTCTTCGTTCTACAGCTAGACTTTTATAATTCACCGTCTGTGAGAGCTTTGCATACGGGACCATTTCATATCCAACTAATAAGGTAGCCACATTCTGTCTCAGGGATGTCTAAACAGGCGTTCATCTGCTTTATTTCAGTGTCATCCACCCAACCTGCACTCAATCGCCTACTCTTCTCTCAGAGCTTTTGAAATATGAATTAATCATTATCAGTACTACTATTATTATTATCATTAAGAGTATTCATATAGCGCCTATCCTCTGTTTGACGCCTGGCTGTGAGCACTACACAATCTTCCCTTTACACAACGGCCTACCTACCTGGGTAGAGCCTGCTAAAGAGCTGCCTGCTGGTGCTACACTCTGTTGTTTCCAACATCATTCAGTCTGTGAGTCGATCAGTTTTTGATTCATATTTTCGTTCTTGGGGGGCATGCTGTGTGTCTATGTGTCATCCCTATCGACATCTCAACTGGCCTTCTCTTCCGAAAGTTGGTGATAGGATTTTACATGTGTGCAAGATGTTTGTGCCTACGTTCACACACGGAACCTCGGTTTTACAGTCTTATTTGAAGGGCTGCTTCGGAAGTTAAATGTTAACGTTGAGGGTAAAGGCCCCCTGCCAGACACCCCAGTGGAGCTTCCAGACTGCAACTCCAGGATCACCAGTCGGGGCATTCTATCAGCTATGCTATTCCAGCATGCGCGCAATATCTTTTTTTAAGCATGCCTTCACACACGACAAGGCCTCATCCAAAGGACAGAAGGCAGTGGGGTATCGCCTGGCTGTGTCCGGTGGGGATGGATCCATGGACCTTGGAACGAGAGTCTGATGCCTTACCCGCTACGCCTCATGACTGTGCATGAATTATGCAGAACAAAGTAACATCAAATTCCTAGTACATACTTTCATGATTTGCCAAGAAAATTGCACTAAGTCATGTGCTAGCTGCGTTACTTTATGTTACTAGTAACTGTACGTTCAATTCAATTCAATTCAATTCAATCAGCTTTACTGTCCGTCGGAAATATTTCTTCTGCTCCACATCATTTCACAAGTACATTAGACATTACAAAGAGACATTATAAATCATTACATAAAAGCCTGTGTTAGTATATGCATTTGTATATACATCAATACTCACACACGCCTCCCCACCCCACCCCACACCCATGCACACACCCTCACATATACACACACACACACACACACACGCGTGCACACACGCATACACACACACACACGCATACACACATGAAATAAACATTAAATCCATAAGACATAAAACATTACATAGATTATAAAAAAAACAATACATAAAAAACACAAACTCACCCGCATCAATGCTCAAACACTAAAAGTAAAAACACACACACATGCGTACACACACCCCCACCCACATACACACACACAGAGTCATAGTCACAGTAAAAGCATAATATTGCAAACTGAATTGTTCATGTATGAGAGACAAGGGTCATGGCAGTCAATCACAGGCTTTAGAGTTTAAAATGCTAATGGCACTTGGTACAGAAAGAATTCTTGAAGACATTCTTCTGTGCTCTGGGCATTCTGTAGCGTCTTCTCTGATGGAAGTTTTTCACAGTGGCAGTGGGGTGGGTGTGAGTGATCAGAGGTAATATTACATTTCCCCTGTCAAGAATTTAACTTTTAATATTATTCCAGTCATCAGTTTCTTGTAAAGTTAATATACTAAAGTTACTTTGTGCAACAAGACTTAAAAAAAGAGAGGGGGAGAGAGGAGACGAGAGAGAGAGAGAGAGAGAGAGAGAGAGAGAGAGAGAGAGAGAGAGAGAGGAAGAAGAAGAAAAAAGAATTGAAAGTAAAACAGTTATTCATATATTGACTGCACTGACACAATCATACATTTTCTGCATCTATGGGCAGTCTCTGCCCCCCTGGCCTCCTCTGGGTGTTCATGTTTTGACACACTGAAACAAACCCTTTACATGTGTTTTATAGTGTCTTTAGGTGGGTTTTGTTGGGTTTTGTGGGGGGCCGTCTCAAACCACTGATCTGATGCTGCTGCAACACTACTTTTCTTTTTCCACAGTATTCAAAATAATTTTGTGTTTCAAAGCATCAGCATCGCTCCCACCTCCTTGCGTCACCTGCTCCTCTATCCTCTCCCCCTCCAACCCTCTTCCCCCTCCACTCCCCAGTCCCCCACCCCACTCTTTTTCTTTCTTCCTCATTTCTGTTGGTCGTGATTCGGAGAAATGGAACATCCAGGAACACGGCAAGAAACGAGAGGGAGAAAACAAACAGTGAATCTTAAATCTTACGCTGTATGGCAAACCAGTGGCAGCAAGTGTGTCATATCCATGTTGCATGCCTTTGGTATAGTGTCTTTTGAAATGCCAAGCTGGCATATTACTCATCACATTTATATTCGTTCAGTGTATTATTCATCAATGTTACTTGCATAATTACACACTTTATCTGTTCAAGCTTTCATCAGTTTCTGTGTCCAACAATAACAACAACGTAAAAACATCTTATGGCTATGTAAACGTTTACTGATTTAGCTTCATAAGAGAAACATAGTTTACAGACAGAGAGACGATAGATCTAGTTGCGAAGTGAGACGACTGCAGGCGGAAATCCAAACAAATCTTAAATAAATGTTAGCGAACCCCCAAGAGAAATGTGGACAAATGAGTCACAAGACAAAAACACACACGTTTATGATCTCGTAGGTCTTCTCCCTTCAGGCAAACGCAACAAACAGACAATGAAAAATGAAGGAATTTGTCACAAGTCATTTTTTCATTCAACGCTGGGCCTACCATGGCGCTGAAGTTCGTTTTCATTCAACCCTGCCTACCTTACCGCGCTGAAGAGATCTAAGCTAAGTGACAAAAATTCCTTCATTTTCATTGTCCTATTTGTTTGTCTTGGCCTGAAGAGGACCTAAGAGGTCGAAATGCAGTCGTTGTTTTGTCTCGTGAACTCATTTTGTCCACATTTCTCTTGGATGTTTGCAAACATGTATTTAAGATTTGTGTTAAGATAGACGATAGTTTATGAATGGGAAAACACTTTCACTTTCTGAACTGTTTTGATCCGCCCATTTCCATCTTCTCGTAGTAGAGGAGCTTAAGACGAATATTGCCCATTTTATTTGCACTGATTTACAAACCATATCAACAGAATTACAGTTTTCATTCTCCAACAGAAACGTAACTTAAGAGGGCATGAATTTCCTGTACATGGTGAGACTGGATGTAAATAAGAATATATATGCTTACCTACTATCCTCAGAAGTAAAGTCTTGTAACATTCTTCTCGATACCAAACTATATGACCTGAGTGACCCCATTTTATGAACCATGTTAAATATCAAAATTAGTTTGATGACTTTTAAAATCAAAAAACCTTTAAAGCTGAAACAAAAGCCCTTTCTTCTCAAGATAAGCACAAGGCATTTTAATTACTTTCGTCATTTTCTAGCCCATGCCAAGATTAGTTTCCCCATTTTCAAACACATGCGCTTCACACACATATTTTTTATGTATTGATTTCTTTTGTGATACATCTATAGATACAAGCCACATACACACATGTGCTTGTGTAACAAGCACATAAGCAATTTCTATTTCCCACTTTCAAAAGACTTCC
>JADBJO010033789.1:0-5000 GCA_016801955.1 Conus betulinus
CGCCAAAGAATCGAACACACCCCTAACAATACAGCAAACACTTGTTTCGATCGTAAGTTCTTCCCCAATTAGAAAATATAATATAAGATATATCTATACTATATTCTATAATACATATATAATAATCTGTAGAGAAGGCATTGTACCCAGCTTATCACCCACCACAAGCACCAGAAAGCGGAGTGCATGCCAAAGCGCCTGTTGTGGTGGTAAAGGAAGTGTTTTCACATGCTCCAACATCCTCATAGGCAGCCATTCTGCCCCCCCCATCTCCTGGCCCAGGGAAGTCACATCGGGTATTTTTGCATGCGGCAGATGCATCACCTGCCGTGAGCACCTCGTGGAGGGCACCACGTTCTCAAGCGCTCGTACACAGGGAGACCTTCACAGTGCGCCAGAGACTGCGTGTGACACCAAAAACGTCATATACCTGCTATTCTGCTCGCAAATGCCCGTAGTAGTTCAATATGTGGGAGACAACCAAAAACAACATCAGGGATGAGGGTTCTACCTTCAACCGCAGTCACAATCATGAACAATGCAGGGTCCCCACTTGACGAGACATTTCAATCAGGCGGCCACTCGGTGTCCCACATGCGATGCAAGATCATTGAAATTGTCCAGGGGAAAGAGCCATGACGCCAGAAAACGCAGGGGAGACCTTCTGGACTGAGGAAACTGGACACCATCCATCCCCACGGCCTGAACTCAGATTGTGAACTTCTAACCCAACACGGGCTTGGTAGCAGAGCAAGACCTTAATGATACCGTTCAGGGCAGTAGTGCCCATGTGTACCCCGAGACCCCTGGGTGGGGTGGGGTGCTGTGAGTTGTGTGTGTGTGTGGTGGGGGGAGGGTGGGGGTGCGGGGAGAGGGGAGACGGAACTGGTGGCAAAGGGTTTCCAGTGGTGTGACTCCTGGTCTCGTGGCCAGGGACTATTAGCGTTTGGGTTTTGATTATGTGGATGGGAAGATATAGACGGATAGAGATAGAGGAGAGAGAAGTACAGTTTCATTCCCCCCCCCCCCCCTCCCTTGGAGAGAGAGAGAGAGAGAGAGAGAGAGAGAGAGAGAGAGAGATAGAGAGAGAGAGAGAGAACTAGAACTACAGAGAGAGGGGAGACGGAACTGGTGGCAGGGGGTTCCAGTGGCGTGACTCTGGGTCTCGTGGCAGGGGACTGGTAGCGTTTGGTTTAGATTGTTGTGTGGATGTGGTGATGTAGACGGATAGAGGTAGAGGAGAGAGGACTAACCCCCCCCCCCCCCCCCCCACCCCCCCAGACCCCACCCCCCCGATAGAGAGAGAGAGAGAGAGAGAGAGAGAAGAGAGAGAGAGAGAGAGAGATACGGTTCATCCCCCCTCCCACGAGGAGTACGGTTCCCATTCCCCCCTCGCCGCCCCGTCCCGCCCCCCCCCCCCCCCCCCCCCCCCCCCCCCCTCATGCCGCCCCAGCCTTGTTCCCTATTTAGTTATCCGTTCTCAGTCAGGTAGAATGTGATTTTTTCTCATGGTTTGCAGTTTTGAGCCTTGATTGAGTTATAGTCAGGAAAACCTTGTGATTGAAAAAATAATTGTTCTCAGATGATCCTTCCAGTCTACGCGCACTGATCTAAATTGACACCGGCGTAAATATCACACTTTTAAAGTCTTCACTAGGTTTGAAAAGCCCTTCCACTCTGCATAAACTGCCCTAAATTGAATCAGGCATGGATACCATACCCTTGAAGTGTTAACAAAGTTTTGGAATAAATCCCCCCAGGCTGTGCATACTGATCCGCTTTCAGCAAGATTTCGGGGGGTCAAAGGGTAGAAGACACGGGGGCTTATTTCATCTGGAAGATGTCTGTATTGTCTACAATGGAAACAGCTCCCGATGAAGTTCGTGTTCCTTCGTAGAATCAACAATGGAAGATTTCTGGGGGTTCTAATCGAACAGCTCCACAACAATACAAGAGAGTTTATCTTAAAAACAACATAGTGGTGCATGAAAAAAAAATGTTACATATCACTTGTAGCACAAAATTTTAACTGACAATAGCTAAGAGATGATGTTCTCTCCTCTGACCACGATTGGTGAGTTGAGGATGAACATTTCGGATCACCAGCGATTGGTGAGTTGAGGATGGAGATTTTCGGATCGCCAGCGATTGATGAGATTTTCGGGTGGAGGATTTTCGGATTTTCACCAGCCAGCGATTGATGAGTTTGATGATGGAGATTTTCGGATCATCAGCGATTGGTGAGTTGAGGATGGAGATTTTCGGATCACCATCGATTGGTGAGATGAGGATGGAGATTTTCGGATCACCAGCGATTGGTGAGTTGATGATGGAGATTTTCGGATCACCATCGATTGGTTGATGATGCAGATTTGAGGATCGGTGAGGTGGAGATTTTCGGATCAGTATGCGCCATGTTTTGTGTTCACACTTGACTTGGAACACGCAAAGACAAAAAAAAATGAACACACAGTATCCAAAGAAAAAAGAAATAACACCGATGTGCTCCCAGGGTATATATCCAGGCTCCCTCCCAGCCCGATTATCCCCCCCCCCCCTCACCCCAACCCTCCCCGCCCTGACATTCTGTCCCCTCTGTGCTCCCTTCCATCTTAATCCAGCTGTTACCGATTCCAACACTGAATATCTGATCGTCCCGTCTTCCTCAGCAGTGCTGTCTTGCCATATTCCATCACATTGTATTGTATTGTTTTCATCGTTTGTAGTACAGGGTACTTTCAGCGTGGAGTAGTACAGTGTCGTATAGGGTTGGTAACTCAGGTGAAGGGGACTGGAGTGAAGTGGAGGGGGTGAACTGGAGTAGAGTAGAGTGGATGGAGTGGAGTGAATGGAGTGGAGTGGAGTGGAGTGGAGTGGAGGGAAGTGGAGTGGAGTGGAGTGGAGTGGGTGGAGTGGAGTGGGGTGGGGGTGGGGTGGAGTGGAGTGGAGTGGAGTGGAGTGGAGTGGGGTGGGTGGGGTGGAGTGGAGTGGAGTGGAGTGGAGGAGGGCGTGGAGGGGAGTGGAGTGGAGTGGGTGGGGCGGGGTGGGGGGGTGGGTGGAGTGGAGTGGAGTGGGGTGGAGTGGAGTGGAGTGGGTGGAGTGGAGTGGAGTGGGGTGGAGTGGAGTGGAGTGGAGTGGTGGAGTGGAGTGGAGTGGAGTGGTGGGAGTAGAGTGGAGTGGAGTGGGAGTGGAGTGGAGTGGAGTGGAGTGGAGTGGTGGAGTGGAGTGGAGTGGAGTGAGTGGAGTGGAGTGGAGTGGAGTGGAGTGGAGTGGAGTGGAGTGGAGTGGAGTGGAGTGGAGTGGAGTGGAGTGGAGTGGAGTGGAGTGGAGTGGAGTGGAGTGGAGTGGGTGGAGTGGAGTGGAGTGGAGTGGAGTGGAGTGGAGTGGAGAGTGGAGTGGAGTGGAGTGGAGTGGAGTAGAGTGGGAGTGGAGTGGAGTGGAGTGGAGTGGGAGTGAGAGTGGAGTGGAGTGGAGTGGAGTGAGAGGAATGGAGTGGAGTGGAGTGGGAGTGGAGTGGAGTGTGGTGGAATGGGAGTGGAGTGTGGTGGGACAGGAGTGGTGGTGGAGTGGAGTGGAGAGTGGAGTGGGGTGGAGTGGATGGAGTGGAGTGGAGTGGAGTGGAGTGGAGTGGAGTGGAGTGGAGTGGAGTGGAGTGGAGTGGAGTGAGTGAGAGTGGAGTGGAGTGGTGTGGAGTGGAGTGGAGTGGAGTGTGGAGTGGATGGAGTGTGGTGGAGTGGAGTGGAGTTGGAGTGGAGTGGAGTGGAGTGGAGTGGAGGAGTGGAGTGGAGTGGGGTGGAGTGGAGTGGAGTGGAGTGGGGTGGAGTGGGGTGTGGTGGAGTGGAGTGGGAGTGGAGTGGAGTGGAGTGGAGTGGAGTGGAGTGGAGTGGGGTGGAGTGGAGTGGAGTGGAGTGGAGTGGAGTGAGTGAGGGTGGAGTGGAGTGGGAGTGGAGTGGAGTGAGTGGAGTGGAGTGGAGTGGAGTGGGAGTGGAGTGGAGTGGAGTGGAGTGGAGTGGAGAGGAGTGAGTGGAGTGGAGTGGGAGTGGAGTGGAGTGGAGTGGGGTGGGTGTGAGTGGAGTGGTGGGTGGTGGTGGGGGTGGAGTGGAGTGGAGTGGGAGTGGAGTGGAGTGGAGTGGAGTGGAGTGGAGTGGAGTGGGAGTGGAGTGGAGTGGGAGTGGAGTGGGGTGGGGGTGGAGTGGAGTGGAGTGGAGTGGGAGTGGAGTGGAGAGGAGTGGAGTGGGAGAGGGGTGGAGTGGAGTGGGGTGGGGTGGGGTGGGGTGGAGTGGAGTGGAGTGGAGTGGAGTGGAGTGGAGTGGAGAGGAGTGGAGTGGAGTGGAGTGGAGTGGAGGAAGGATGGAGTGGAGTGGAGTGGAGTGGAGTGGAGTGGAGTGGAGTGGAGAGTGAGTGGAGTGGAGTGGTGGAGTGGAGTGGAGTGGAATGGAGTGGAGTGGAATGGAGTGAGTGGAGAGTGGAGTGGAGTGGAGTGGAGTGGAGTGGAGTGGAGTGGAGCGGAATGGAGTGGAGTGGAGTGGGATGGAGAGGAGAGGAGTGGAGAGGAGTGGAGTGGAGAGGAATGGAGTGGAGTGGAGTGGAGAGAGTGGAGGGTGGAGAGGAATGGAGTGGAGTGGATGTGTGAGCAGTAGTGGAGGTGGAAGGGGAGTGGAGTAGAGAGTGGAGTGGAATGGAGAGGAATGGAGTGGAGTGGAATGGAGGGGAGTGGTGTTGTGAGGAATGGAGTAGAGTGGAGCGGAGAAGCGTGGAGTGGAGAAGAATGGAGTGGAGAGGAATGGAGTGGAGTTGGAGAGTTGAGAAGAATGGAGAGGAGTGGAGTGGAATGGAGAGTAGTGGAGAGGAATGGAGTGGAGGTGTGGAGGAGTGAGTGGAGTGTAGTGGAGTGGAGAGGAATGTTGTGGAGTGTAGGGATGAGGAATGGAATGGAGTGGAGTGGAGTGGAGGGAGTGGAGTTGTGTGAGGAATGGAGTGGAGTGGAGCGGAGTGGAGTG
>JADBJO010033789.1:10000-14198 GCA_016801955.1 Conus betulinus
GGGTCGAGATGTACTGTGAGCAAAAATGTTCTCAAATGAGTATACAGCGTGTCGTTCCGTTCTTGTGAGATCCGTTAGGACGATGTTGTATGAGAGGAGTCTTTGGGACGGACGGTGTCATTTGGTGTACTGGTCCAATGGAGCGGAATTCATGGGGGCTAATGGTTCACTTGGAGCAGTGTCTATTAGTTCAATGCTTCATTTAAGTGTTATGTCTATTGGACCAGTGATATTTTTGGGGCGAGAGCAGAGTTCCTTGCATTCATTCATTATATACCCATCGCTCCCGGTGGAGCATACGCCATTGACGACCCTTCACCATCGCACTCTGTTCTGGGCTGTTCTGGTCATTCCAGTCCAGTTGGTCCCTTGTTGTTTCAGCTCTGCCTCAGTGTCTCGCCTCCAGCTTTGCGAGGTCGGCCTCTCTTCCCTCTTTCCCTGCGGGTTCCAGGTCAGGGCTTGGCGTGTGGTGCTGGACGCTGGCTTCCTGAGGGTGTGCCCGATCCAGCCCCACTTTCTTCGCAGCATCTGCTTGGCCACTGGTTCCTGTCCCGCACGCTCCCACAGGTCTTCGTTTCGGATCTTCTCCTGCCATCGGATTTTGTAGATGCGCCTCAGACAGGTGTTGAAGAATGTCTGAATCTTTTGTACCATCGTCTGTGTTGTCGCCATGTCTCGCATCCGCAGAGCAGAATTGACTTTATTCCTTGGGCATTAGGCCACGTGGATCAGGGTCTATTGGGCCTGTGGTCTGTTCGAAGTGGAGTCATCAGGGGCAGTGGTCCATTTGGGGACGATGCCTGTCGGGCTTTAGACCCATTTGGGAGAACATAGTCTCTTGGACCATACGTTTATTTGGAGCATCGTCTGTTGAACCTATCGTTCATTGGGGACATCATCTGTTGGACCTATGGTTCATTTGGAGCATTGTCTGTTGGATCTATGGTTCATTTGAACCATCGTCCGTTGGACCTATGGTTCATTTGAAGCATCGTCCGTTGGACCTATGGTTCATTTGGAGCATCGTCCGTTGGACCTATGGTTCATTTGAAGCTTCGTCCGTTGGACCTATGGTTCATTTGGAGCATCATCTGTTGGACCTATGGTTATTTGGAGTATTGTCTGTTGGACCTATGGTTCATTTGGGACATCGTCGTCTGTGGACCTATGGCTCATTTAAAGCATCTTCCGTGTTGGACCTATGGTTCATTTGAAGCATCGTCCGTTGGACCTATGGTTCCTATGGTTTGGAGCATCGTCTATTGACCTATGGTTCATTTGGAGCATCGTCCGTTGGACCTATGGTTCATTTGGAGCATTGTCTGTTGGGCCTATGGTTCATTCGGAGCATTGTCTACTGGACCTATGGTTCATTTGAAGCATCGTCCGTTGGACCTATGGTTCATTTGGAGCATCGTCTGTTGGACCTGCGGTTCATTTGGAGCATCGTCTGTTGGACCTGTGGTTCATTCGGAGCATCGTCTGTTGGACCTGTGATTCATTTGGAGCATCGTCTGTTGGACCAATGGTTCTTCTGGAGCATCGTCTGTTGGACCTGTGGTTCATTTGGAGCATCGTCTGTTGGACCAATGGTTCTTCTGGAGCATTGTCTGCTGGGCTTATGGATCAAATGGAACATCGTCTGTTGGACCAATGGTTCATTTGTGGTACCATTTGTGGAACGTATGGTTCATTTGGAGCGTCGTCTATTGGATCTATGGTTCATTTGGAGTATCTTCTGTAGGACCTATGGTTTATTTGGGGCATCGTCTCTTGGACCTATGGTTCATTTGGGACATCGTCTATTGGCTGAGAGGTTTATTTTGAGCAATGTCTCTTGGGCTAAATGTCCATTTGGGGCGGTGTTGGTGTCTTTTGAGCCAATGGTCTGTTTGGAGCAGTGTCCATTGGAACAATAGGTCATTTGAAGCATTGTCTACTGGGCCAGTGGGCCAGTGAAGTGGTGCCCTTTGGGCCAGTGACCCATTTGGAGCATTGTCTTTGGGCTAATAGTCCATTTTTTGGGGCAGGGTCCATTGGGGCGATAGTCTTTCAGGATGATGATGTTTGGGTCTGGAGTCAGTGTTGTCTTGGGGTCTCTCTCTCTCTCTCTCTCTCTCTGTCTGTCTATCTGTCTATCTGTCTCTCTCTCTCTCTCTCTCTCTCTCTCTCTCTCTCTCTCTCTTTGTCTATCTGCTTGTCTCTCTTTGTATACGCACGAACACATGCACGCACGCATACACGCGCACACACGCGCGCGCGCGCACACACACACACACACACACACACACACACACACACACACACACACACACACACACACACACACACACACCCCAATCAGTGACAGAACCCCGTTTAATTACAAGAATCCATGCGAACAACATAAAAAAAAAGGCATGCGCGCGGCGCAATTAACCGACAAAATTCCCCCCAATGTACACATCGAAACTGATGGACTCTTCCATTTGCGTTTGTACCACCATCCATCTCTGTCTGTCTAACCGGCCGCGCGCGCCCACGTGCTCACAGCCACCTGTTGCAGCTGAGTCACAGGCACACGACGAAGGCTGCCTCGGTTACATGGGTTGTTTGTTGCAGAGGCAGTACATCTCTCTCTCTCTCTCTCTCTCTCTCTCTCTCTCTCTCTCTCTCTCTCTCTCTCTCTCTCTCTCTCTCTCTCTAGGTAGTAGGTAACTACATATATATGTATATATATATATATGTGTGTGTGTGTGTGTGTGTGTGTGTGTGTGTATGTGTGTGTGTGTGTGTGTGTGTGTGTGTGTGTGGTGTGTGTGTGTGTGTGTGTGTGTGTTGTAGTATAGTAGTAGTAGTAGTAGTAGTAGAATAGTAGTAGCAGTAGTAATAGTTGTTGTTGTTTCTGTTGTTGTTGTCGTTGTAGCTGTAGTAGTAGCAATAGTAGTATAGCAGTAGAAGTAGTAGCGTCTAAAATCGGTTAATAGCCCAGCTGTTTTTCTCAAGAAAAAAAAAAAAAAAACAGGTATGAGCCTAGAGTAAAGCAGCAAAGAGACGGAGAACAGTTATTTTTTCCCGAGGACTGCAGCTGTTCTCCCTTAAGATCAATATTGTGTTCCCTTATTTCCGTGAGACGATAACTGTTATCCTTTTTGGTTTACTGCGGGGAAAAAAACGGGTATTGTCGCGTAGAAAATGCCGTTAACAGGAAGGGAATTCAGCCAGGGATCGCTGTTTACACATGACAAACATGCACGCACTGGTGTCATAGGTATACAGAAAAAAAAAAAGATGAAAAACAATGATGCTCCTAAGGATCACAAGCATTTTTCCTGGGGATCGCAAAACGTTTTCCGATATATTTTTTTTTTTTTGGTCGTTTTCCTAAAGAATAGAAACTGTTTCACTCGCGAACATACGGAAAATAGTTGATAGTTGTAATAACACTGATGATAACTGTCTTCCCCGTAAAAAACGAGAAAACACTTGCGTTTCCCTTGAAAAAAAACAGGGGATTTCATCCTAATGAAACCAGTTGTGATCTTCAGGGATAACAGCTTAACCCCGTCTTCCTGACGTACAACAGCTGTTTTCCCTGGGAAAGCAGCTATTATCGGCCTATGAAGCCAGTGAAAAGCCATAGTTATGAAGCTTCAGCGATGCTGTAAGGACACGTTCTGTGCTCTCTGTGACAGTCAAGGTTGTTTGGGATGGTTTGGAATGGACATAACTGCTCACGAGAAAGAAAAGGAGAAAGACTTAAAGAATAAAAAAAAACAATGTGTGAATGACAGAAAGAAAAAAGAAAGAAAGAAAGAATCAAGACGAAAGAAAGAAAGCATGAGAGCGAGGGAAAAAATTAAAACACAAGGGAAAGAGAAAGGAATGTATTAACGAAGATGAAGAAAAGCTTCATCCCCACCCCTCCACCCTAACCCCCTTAAAAAAAAAAGAAAGAATGCGTTTAGTGATAGACAGATCGGCGAAAGAAAGAATGAGAACGAGTTTTTTTAAAAATGGAATCGAAAGGACAAACATACAAAGAACTATTAAAGAAGTCAAGAGTCATTCGTGACAAGACTGTACAGAGGAACTCGATTTGCTTAAGTACACACACACACGCGCGCGCGTGCGCGCGCGCGCGCGCACGCACGCAGCACGCACTCACGCATGCACGCACGCACGCACACAGAGTTATCTTTCTTTGAGAAATACATGA
>JADBJO010033790.1:0-5000 GCA_016801955.1 Conus betulinus
AATCTTTAATATTCAAACACACAACTTATCAACCATTCGTCCAAAGTTCTCCATCCTTAACTCCCCCTAATCTTTAATTTTTCTTTTTCTTATATTATTTTCACCTTTTCCTTCAATTTCAACCCCCCTTCACCCCGTGTCTGATACTAAAATAGGGATATTACTAGGAATTAATTTCCTGTCCAGAAGGTGTGACAAGTTCTTATCGACCAACTGCTTCTTGGTGGAGCATCCCGCCTCCACCACCCGCCATTTCCTCGGTTCTACAGTGGGCTTGAGAACTGGCAGATTGTGGCGTGTGCCCACTGCTGTTCATTGAACCGCGTCGGCTTGCAGGTAGGCACGATAAAACCCATTCCGCTGTGCTTGGCCTGAGGATGAACGCTTCGGGAAGGCTTTTCGTTTTTTGCTTCTCCTACCTATTAGATGGTTTACATTTTCTGGCTATGACAGAGTCTAAATAAACACATGAAACCTCGGTCCTAGCTTGTGAAGTCTGGCTGTGGGTACAAAGGGTTTTTCGGGAAACTGACAAGATTGACAATGAAAGTTATGCATTATCCACATGGTACCAGCATCTTTGTTGTATGTGTGTTTGCACTAGTGGAACTACAATCAATTTTGGAGATGTCACTGGTTGAATCTCAACGTGGTTTATGGTAGTCCCTGGTCGTATGTGCGTCGTGCATGCGTGACACGTATGTGTTTGCTGTGTGTGTGTGTGTGTGTGTAATGTGTTATATATATGTATATATCATAATATAATATATATATGTTGGTGTGTATGTGTGGGTTTGTGATGTGTGGTTTATGGGTTGTGGTGCGTGTGTGTGTGCGCGCGCGCTAGTGTGTGTGCGCGCGCACGGCACAAATGCGTGCTTACGTGCGTGTTTAGAACTAGACTATGAGTCCATTGGTTTAATCAAATTATTTTGCAGATATTTTGGTGTAAATCGTTGTGATACGTGTACGCCAGCGATTCCAATGGGTGAAAACCAATTAAATCGGGTTCTCTTTATTCGAGCAAAAGACTTCACTTGAAGAGAGGTTTGCTATCAGCTCAGTGTGGACAAACAGTAGAGGACTTGTCTCCTTTGTGGAACGGAAGACAGTAGAGGTATGCTGTAGGCCTAGGAGCCGACAACTGGCGAGAATTGTCTCCTAAGTGGGGACAGAAAACAAGCACAAGACATGCTAGCCTGTTGAAGCCTAGACAGGGAGCTGCAAGCCACTGGTGGGGTTGTCTGCTGCACAAGAAGACCTGTGGGAGAGCTCGTTCTGTCGAGAGGGTGAAGTGCAGTGGAGTCCAGGAGACTTGGTCTGAGAGTACGACTCCAGCGATGCTGTCAGCGTCCCCCAACCGAGATTTGGCCAATTTGGTGGACACAACAGGGTAACAGTTTCAGTACGCGACAAAAATGCCACCGACGAATATGAGAGAAACGAATGGTGTTCAACCAACGGAAATAGCTGGCAAGTTCTGAATGTTTATTTCTTACTTGTGTGCGCAACCAGCGTATATACTCTTTCCTGGACAATAAGAGCAACTGAAGAAAGGGGATAGAATTATCGGATTATCTGTCTAACGGTTTCACTTTTGTATGATACAGATAAATGAATTGTGCTGCGGCGCGGAGTGACAGAGTGTGTGTGCCTGTGCCAGCGCGCAGTTAGTTTTGCGGAGATATGAATGCTTCTCTCAATACTCCCTTGTATGCCTGTATATGATAATCTTATTCTGATAACGAGGGGAAACGTCAGAGTCCCGTCACATTAACAAAACCAAAATATGCTGCCAATAACAACCACACCTAGCACAGCACTTTTCTAAAATATGTTCACTCAATGTAGATTCCCTTTCCAGTCCATTAATTATTTTTTTTTTTTTGCGCCTCGGCTGTCAACAGCTGGATCAGAAGCTTCTCCATAATTTATGATAGTAATGAAATAATGTTTCTTATTCTATGGCCAAACATAATGTTTAATTGTTTTGGTCCAGAAAACAAGGTGTCTGCGGCAAGCTCTTACCACAAGGACTTTCATGACGTGTGCGAAAAAAGATTAACAAACGTAAGGCTAGATCTTTTAAGATGCAAATTTTTTTAGCGTTAACTCTAGTTGTCTTAAAGAATGCTTTTGAGCTGAGCTTACTTTATCAACAATTTGTTCTGATAATTCATTTGATAGAGAATTATATATTTACTCGGGTAAATCTCATACTATAATCACATTAAGAGAAAATACAATAATAAGCGAGTGTATATGATCACATTTAAGAGAAAATACAATAAGGGGGTGTATATCAAGATATACATATACACACGCACACGCGCGCACACACACACACATTACCACACACACACACACACACACACACACACACACACACACACACACATATATATATATATATATATATATATATATATATATATATATATATATATATATATACAAATACGTAAAGGAATTCCTTTAGTTTGAGATTTTACATTTTCCGATGAAGATTGCCACTGAGCATTACTAGTTTTTCACTTCTAATTGATATCTGTAGAATGTACATTACACATCAACAAAAATAATGACAGTGTGTGTGTGTGTGTGTGTGTGTGTGTGTGTGTGTGTGTGTGTGTGTGTGTGTTACTGGTTTACATCTTCATGCTGAAGTGAGTCTCCTTAGTTATTACTTAGTTAGAACTGCACGTGGTTCCGAGTGTGTTGACAGGTTGCCTGTCTCACGCCGGGCCGCGGGTGGCCGTGTTTGAAGTGGTGGAGGTGCCCGACTTGACCACAGCCTGGAACGGGTGGCGGACCTCGCCTGCAGTACCCTTGCTCACGGAGGAGGATTCCAGCCAGGCAGCGCCCCTTTGGGCCGGAGAGGGCTGTTTCGGTATCGGTATCAGAAAGTCGATAACCCATGTTGATGAAGAATGACTGGCGCATTTCCCCATGTGGATGAAGAATGACTCTGGTGCATTCCCCCATAATGTTATGACCCTACTGTATAACCTCAACTGTTGTGAATTGTGACGTGATTGATCTCCTGTGTTGAGGTTGTGTTGAGGTTATAAGATATGGTATATGATATAAATAGTGTGATGATGGATAGTGAAGTAGCCCCCATGTTTTATGAACATTGCAACTGAAGGGGAAACAGTAGCTAGTGTTACCTCCTTAGTGGAGAGGAGGTGTTTTTATTTATTTAGTGTTTACCTCCTTGGTGGAGAGGAGTGTGTTTTGTGTTTATTTTGTGTTGCCTCCCCATTGGTGAGGAGGTGTGGATAAGTTAATTTGAGAATTGTATGTACTGATTATATTTGTTCTCCCGTAGGAGGAGGAAAAAAACCAAGTTTTCGGTATTGTGTATTTATTTGGCTCGCCTTGGGTGAAAGGAGTGACTGCGCGCGTTTGCGGAGTTTGCTTTGGAGGTGATAGGTGCGTGTGTGGCACGACTTCGGGAAGCATGACAGTGGGTGGGTGTGTGCGTGTGTTGTTCGCGCACGCGCGCGTGGTTTCTATTCAACATTTCATTTTTTTACCTTGCGCCCGTTCATTGTGTTACTCCCACATATAAAATCAGCCGACAGTTTTGTAAAATACGCTTACTGCCGTAACACGATCACATGTGTGTCGGCTGAGAACCGTCTCATTAATTCAGCCTTCTAGTCATCATTCCTGTTAAAAAAAACTGTGTGTATATTAAGATGTAAGACCATTCTGGGATGACGAATGTCAGTCATCTGATCAAATCAAATATTCCTGTCAAGCGCGATCTGACAACCAAATACAATGGTAATCTATCGATGGTCTTTCGTGTTTGGTGATCCATTACTCATGCAAAGAAAAAAGAATCAATATTGCGCGCACTTCGTTGATCGTTCAGCCTATCATTCATTGTAGTAATCAGAAACATACAAGCTATGTTCTTCTAGTCATCAGTTTGACAGAAAAAAGAGGCGTTGCGACCGATATCCTTTCAAGCTTAGGTTCTTGCGCGATTATTGCGCTATTTTCGCACATTTTTCTTATACTGATCATGGAGAACATTTTGATAATGGAGACGTTAGCAAAAAAAGATTTTATACAGACCGTAGTAATACTGAATTATATCATCGCTAAACAAAACTAAAGCTGGACCAAGCCTTGCATTAAGTTTATCTATTTTCTATATTAGCTATAAGAATTAAAAGAGAGTTTACAACACACACGAACTTCCAACAGCATGCTATGTGTGAAAAGGCCTTAAACGACAGAAAGCAGAATTGCCATGCTTTGCACATTCAACCCAGTGACACTAACCAAACGCGTAAAACAAATAATGAAAAGAAAGAAACATTACGAAGACTTCCTTTCCACAATTTTCTTTAAATGTCTGCTTCTGACAACACAACTCCTGATGAGCTCAAATTTTTAACGTCTGTGCTACTACTTTCAAACCAGGAACTCAATTTGTTGTGTGTGCCAAACTCGCTTTCACCGGCACTAAGCCACGCTTCAACTCGGTCAACATTGAAACACTGTAGGTCTGATGCGTCCCCTGTTGTCTGCACACGAAACTGTCAGACTCGCTTACAGTGGAAAATGTACATCTTTCCCATTCGTGTTTCTAAGATTTGAGTTGAACCATTTATTTACTTTAAAAGATTCAAAGTTTAAAAACAAAAATCACGAACGGCACTCAGGAATATCAATCCTTTGATTAGACTTTCACAATTGTCTTCCTCTCGTGTCGCACATACTCTGTGTAATACCAAGAGGCCAACTCTCGCAGTTCATAAACAAATGCTGATTTAGACTCATATCTCTTGTTCGATGAGCCACTGCCGCACACACAGTCAATCGATATATCTGATATTTTTTTGCATCCAAACGCGCTGCCCGATTGACTCATGGAAAAAAGAATCTGGGTCTATATTGGAACACGTGCCGGTAGTCTTCAGGCTAATTAAGGCACAGCCTCGTTTTGAATTGACAGAGCAGTCGACGCATGAGTATCGGTG
>JADBJO010033790.1:10000-14196 GCA_016801955.1 Conus betulinus
CCCCCCCCCCCCCCTTTTCACAGAGCTTCTTTCTGTTATAGATTTAAGTCACTTTTGTTGAAGAAAATGTCAAAAAAGCTCCAACATGCCGAGGGCTGTCGCAATGTCAGAAGATATCAATAAATCATCTGTAATATTTGACAGAAAGAAGCTAGTACTGTAGAGGTTACTGTTGCGAAAGGAGATGGGTACCTTGATATTACAAATACCACACACACACACACGCGCGCGCGCGCGCGCACACACACACACACACACACACACACACACACACACACACACACACGCAATGTTCACGTCGAGTTGACCTTGCGATGTCGATTCTGAAATCATCATTCACTGGCGTCGGTACCAGGGATACCAATTATTGAAACTGGAAAATACGGACGGCATGTTACAGTGCGCTCCTCTCTCCTCCCTCTCATTTCAACCCACCCCGCTCTTATTGGACCACGGTAGATATGAGGATACCCCCTCTAAAAAATTGGAATACAAGAGTCCCCCTTCCCTCTGCTTTTATAACAATTTGGACCCCCCCCCCCCCTTTTTTTTTTCCAATCCTGCTTTCACAAAAATCGGTAACACCCCATCCTATATCCCTCCACAATTGTGCAAAATATCTTCTGACGCCACTGTCACTGTCTGCCCCCTCTCGTTCACCCCCACCCACCTCCTATCCCCATTCCCTTCCCATCATCCCCCCCCCCCCCCCCCCACTTTTTCTCCCTATTTAAAAGTGTTCTTTTGCTGTTTTTAACATGTACATTAGAAGGTTTAAAAAATCAGAAAGGAAAATAAAAGACGAGACGAAAAATTTAATGTGAAAAAATAACAGATCAGAAAGAGAGAAAACAATCACACTTTTTCAATGACATTCCAGATTGAAAACACACACACACACACACACACACACACACACACACACACACACACACAGGGGAGGAGGGGAGAGAGAGAGGGAGAGGAGGGGAGGGAGCAGAGAGAGGGGAAGATGTGGACGTCAATCATATGATCATGTGCATGCATATACCTATTTCACAGACTTTGATCAGACCCATTGGGTCGTCTATTGAGGGCCAATCATCAGTGCGGCTCAACCATTTCCGCCGTGTAGTTGGTTGCTGTCTGGAGGTGGACAGGTAATGGGACGTAATCACACTATCGAAACCTACGACACCCTTCAGTCAGCATAGCAGGTACTGGGCTCTATTGGTAAAGGGAAGTAATCACACTATCCAACCCATGACACCCTTCAGTCAGCAGAGCAGGTACTAGACTCTGTTCGTAAAGGGACGTAATCACACTATCCAAACCCACGACACCCTTCAGTCAGCAGAGTGGCCAAATCATCTCCTTGACGCCTGCAGCTCCCCTTCAGAAACAGTCCCAAGCTGAGGTACAGGGTTTGGCAGGTAAATAGTGGGTCGGTGGAGGAGGTGTGACAATGAAGGAGGGGAGATAAATTAGCGTTAGAGTGAAGATAAAAAGAAGGGGAATTTTAACAAATAAAATGACCAGCTTGCTGTCAATGGAATCCAGTCATTTGAATTTTCTGTGTGTCTATGATCGACTCATCCTCTCTCATTAAGTTAGTCAATCGTATTGACGTTGTGTCAAAAACTAATACTGACGTTTTGTCAAAAACAGTTTTCCACGTTTTCCCGAAATATCTAAACAGATATAATTCTACTCCAGAACAGTTCTGGCGGTTTCTTTATTTGGGTAGCTAGTTGAGAGTATTTTGGCAGATACTGCAGTTGGAGCATGTCCAGAAGGGCATGGGTTCGAATCCCAGTCATGGCTCATCCCAAGATGGGAAAAAAAAAAAAGGGGGGGGCAGCAGAGGGACATCCGGAGTCATGAACCGGGTGTGGCCCAACCCCCCTAGAGTGTCAGGAGATAAGGGCCGAAACACTCGCTTGAAGGGGGCTTCTCTCTTCTGAGGACTCTCTGCTGCCACGCTCTCCACGAGTTTCTTTCTACTGATGCATGGGTAAACCATTGACTTCCGGGAATAGGCCGGAGGACGTCCGGGAAAGACCGGAGGACACTGGGAAAGACCAGAACCAAGGGCTCTGTGGGCTGGCTCCCCACTTTGCCTTCAACATGTGGCTACGAAAAACAAAAAGAAAAGATGCTCCCAGGATTCACCGAAAGGGGGAGAGAATGATGAATCCATCGGTGCTCAACCAATCACGACTGCAAATCCGAAACGGACTACGAACATGGACCAAATGGAATATCCATGTGTCTGTGGAAAGCGTTTCGCTACCACCCGTGGCATGAAGATCCACAGAACAAAGATGGGATGTGTGAAGACTCATCTGAATGAGCAGCAGCGCACTGCATCAGCAGATAAGACGTCGGAAGACCAAGGCCAGGATTTAAACCACAGTGCCAAGGACATCCACGCTGTTGGTTCGGATGAGGAATTTGCACAGGCCCTCGATGCCAGGCGCCTGAAACTCAGCCTGCCACGAGCAAACGAGACTGAAGATTGGGAGAAAACTGGATGCAAAAATTGTCCAAAGACTCGATGCACTGATAGGGAAAAGCACCCTGGAACATAAACTAGCCACATATGGGGACATTGTGTATGCCACATGTAGAGACGCCTATGGAGCAAAACTACCCAAAGAGAAAACACCTCCAAAGAAATCCAGACGCCAAGAAGAGATGGACAAGATCAGGGTCCAAAAGAAAAAACCTCAAGAAGCAAATGAAGACTGCTCTGCCAGCTGAAAAAACAAGGCTTGGAAAAACTCTGGGAAGACCTGAAAGCAAAAACACAGTGCCCTCAGCAAAGCAGAATCTGCGAGGAAGAGGAAGAGCAAAAAGAAGAAGACACAAGAGCGTTTCTTCAGAGACCCCTTCCAGTTTGCCAGAACTCTGTTCGAGCAGCCAAAATCTGGACCCTAAGTGTGGACAAAGGAGTTCTTGAGCAGCATCTGAGGAAAAAAAACATACTCTGACTCACAGAGCAAAGCACACTCGACATTCAAGGTCTGTCTGGTGTGGCCAACCAACCCTGAGGAACAGTTCAATGACAAGCCTCCAACGTTGGCGGAAAATCAAGAAGGTGGTCGACAAAGCCAGAGCCAAATCATCACCAGGGCAAAAACGGAATACCTTACCAGCTGTACAAGAAATGTCCCAAGTGCTGGAGTGGCTCCACAGGCTGCTGCGATCAGCTTGGAGAAATCAGAAGATCAGCGGCCAGTGGATGACGGCAGATGGTGTGTACATCCCCAAAGAGCAAAACTCAAGTGACATCAGCCAGTTCAGGCCAATATCACTACTGAACGTCGAAGGGAAAATCTTCTTCTCTGTCATGGCAGCAAGGCTGACCAAGTACCTCATGGAAAACAAGTACTTGGATGTGTCAGTCCAGAAAGGTGGCATTCCAGGCGTGGCTGGCTGTGTAGAACACGCCACAATGATCTGGGACGCAATCCAAAGAGCAAAAACAGAAAAGAGAGACCTGGACGTAGTGTGGCTCGACCTGGCAAACGCATATGGGATCTGTACCCCATGAGATGATACAGTTGGCTCTTAAGATGTACCATGTGCCAAAGAACATCTGCGACATGCTCAAGAAGTACTTCAATGGCTTCTCAATGCGGTTCTCTACCAAGGAGTACACAACAGATTGGATCAACTTGGAAGTGGGCATTGCAATGGGCTGCGCCATTTCCCCAATAATACTGTTCGTGTTGGCAATGGAAGTCATCTTGAAAAAGCAGCAACAAGCAACGCAAGACAAACAGACCTTGGCGATGGATACAAGATGCCCCCTCTCAAGGCCTTCATGGATGACACTACAGTGATTTCATCCAGAGAAGACGAGACACGTCACGTGCTGAAGAGGCTGGACGACATAGTTGCCTCATCCAGAATGAAGTTCAAGCCAAAGAAATCACGGAGTCTCTCACTGAGGAAAGGAAAAGTGGCCGAATCTGTGGTCTTCAGTGTTGCCAACCAGACCATTCCAACAGTAACAGAAGGAAGATGGTATGATGATACGCTGAAAGACACACGAAGAGCAAAAGAAACCAAAAACAGATGTCGGAAGAAGGCTTGGAGACCATTGACCAGTGTGGGCTCCCTGGCAAATACAAGGTCTGGTGTCTGCAGTTCATGCTGATACCAAAGCTCCTATGGCCTCTGATGATATACGACATCTGCACCAGCATAGT
>JADBJO010033791.1:5000-7500 GCA_016801955.1 Conus betulinus
GACTTCTTGAGGAATCCATCACATCACCTTCTAGACATCATTAATCAGTACAGCTTGAACCAAATAGTAAGTGAACCAACGCGTATAACGGACACTACAAGCACATGTTTAGATTTAATTATTACACAGACTCCTCAACTTATCAAGTCGATGGAAGTCTTACCTGCAGCGTATAGCGACCATAGTATTCCCTGTGCTATCCTGGAAAAAAACACCGTAAAAATAAACTGCTCCTCAAAAGAAATATTCATATTCAATTATCGTAAACTAGATAGAGAAAAATTCTGTACATTGTTGAATGAAGTAGACTGGGATACCGTACTAACTAACTAAACAAACAGTAGATGAGAGTGCTAGTCTTTTTTCTGAAACCCTTTTGGCCATAGCAAAAACAATGTATGCCCTGTTAAAACTGTAACCGTCCGCCCGCAGGACGTGCCCTGGATGACTGATGAGATTCGATTTTTGATCGACACGCGTAAAACAATTCACCGAATTGCAAACAAAGTAATCTTCCCGAAGACTGGGAAAATTTCGTCGGTTCCGAAATTATGTTACATCAAAAGAAAGAGATAGGCAAACAGAATATTATAACCAGCTAGACAAAAAAGCTTCAGACTCATCAGTTTTGGAAGTAAAGACTGGTGGAAACTGGTCAAGTCATTCTTCTCAATAAAAAAGGAATCGAAGCTCAGGAAGTTCCACCTATCGAGTCACAGGGCATAGTGTATTACTCAAACAAAGACAAAGCAAATATTTTCAATTCTTATTTTGTTCACACAGTCAACATTAGAAAACGATAACGACAGGCTGCCAAATGTTACATTTCTTGATTGCCAACTAGATGAGATTATACTTTCACAAATTGAAGTCGCTGACACATTAAAAAAAACCTGGACAAAACTAAGGCATCTGGTCCAGATTTCATCCACAACATTTTGTTAACAACTTCAGCTCATGTTACATGTCTTCCGCTTACTACACTGTTTAACAGATGTCTTCGTGAAAGTAGATTTCCATCATTATGGAAGACTGCGCATGTGACCCCTATATATAAAAAAAGGACCAAAAGAACTTTGTAGTAATTATAGGCCAATCTCTTTACTAAGCTGTGTTGGAAAGGTTCTAGAGAAATGTATACATCGACACATCTATTTCTTTCTAACATCAAATGCCATTCTTACTCCTCTACAATCTGGATTCATCCCAGGTGATTCTACAGTTAATCAGTTACTGACCACCTATAACGAACTCTGCACTTCCCTTGATTCTGGAGTTACCACACAAATTGTATACCTGGACATTTCAAAAGCATTCGATCGTGTATGGCACAGAGGTCTCTTACTGAAGCTAAACGCGGTCGGAATAAGAGGGAAACTGCTAGAGTTTCTGAGAGACTACCTATCCAACCGTTCCCAGGCAGTGGTTATAAAAGGTGAAAACTCCGACCTCCAGAGGCTTCACGCAGGAGTGCCACAGGGATCCGTCCTAGGTCCCTTATTGTTTTTAGTCTATATTAATGATATAGTACATGATATCGCTTCTGTAATTAAGCTATTCGCCGATGATACTAGTTTAGCACTTTCTCTGTCTAACCCTGTAATCCGCGCTGATATCTTAAACTCTGATCTGGAAAAGATTTCTGAATGGGCAAAGCGCTGGAAGGTTAAATTCAATGAGAACAAGACAGAACTGGTAAATATTATCCGAGATCGCGAACAAATTTATCACTGACGTTCGGTAACACGCCTCTGCAACCAGTTACTGCACACAATCATCTTGGTCTGATTATACAAAATAACTGTAAATGGGACGAGCATATCAGATGTACATAAAGAAAGTTAACATGTTGATAAGTTGCCTACGAAATTACAAATATAAGATATCGAGAAAAGCATTAGAGACCATGTTTACATCATTTATCTTGCCGCACTTTGACTACGCTGATATTGTCTGGGACAACTGCAGTGAAACACAAGCAAACATGCTAGAAAATATTCATTTAGAAGCAATTCGCATCATTATAGGAGGTGTCAAAGGCACAAGTCACAATAAGTTGTATGAAGAATCCGGATTCTGCTCTTTAAAAGAAAGGAGAAGGAGACACAAACTAATAAAGTTTTATAAAATGGTCAACGGTTTGTGTCCTGAACACTTATGTAGCCTAGTACCAGATCTAGTATCAATAAGAAATCCCTATTCACGGCGAAGACCTCTTGACAGACATGTGCCACTATGTAAAACTGAAGTATACAAAAATTCATTTATTCCAACCGCAACTAAAATGTGGAACGACCGACCTCCCTGACAACATAAAATCCAAAATCACTTGAGATTTAAACGTTTTATTTCACGGGACGACTCACTCAGTTGTTCCCTATTATTACTATTATGGAGAGAGAAATGAACAGATTCAACATTGCAGACTCCGCCTAGGAATGAGTGATCTAAATCAAGACCTTGTTAACCGTCATCTAAAGCAGATCCGGTTTGTCAATGT
>JADBJO010033791.1:12500-14196 GCA_016801955.1 Conus betulinus
TGCTGTAAAGTGTTTACGTCTCACATCGTGCAAGTCCCAACACTCTAAAAGAATATGTTTCACACCGTGAGTGGAACATGACATGGAATACACCTGTGGAGCTTCTTCACCTTTTAAAAGATAAGAATGGGTGTAAAACGAGTGGCCTGTGTGCAAACGGCACAAGACTGTTTCTTCTTTACGGGCCGCCTCTGGAACCTGGTTAAAAACTCTTTCAGATTTGGACGGATTGTAATAGTTTGTTATCCGTCTGCGAGTTCCATTCTTCTTGCCAGAGGTGAATGGAGTTCCGTTTAGCAGTATGCTGCGTGACGTTCACCTGTAAACTCTCTCACGAGTGGGTGCACCCTTGGCGCGGTGGTCAACCCTGGAACGGTATACCGTTTCCAACTCCAACGGACTGTCGTTAAAGGGAGGTAATGCCGTACTCTTGCTTCCCTTGATTTCCTACATCACCAAAGCTTTAAGTTAATGGCTATTTCGCGCATGTTGCAAGGCTAGCATGACACTAAAGCGTCTTTCTGTCGACCATTTATGTCGTTTTATTTCTTCTTGTTGACAATTTCACACTTCATGCTTGGCTGAGAACGATTCTTCGGCGGGTTTTCCTCAGTAGAAGGAAGCGGAGGTGAGGGTGGCGTGGGGTGGGTGTGTGTGTGTGTGGTGTGTGTGTTGTGTGTGTGTGTGTGTGTGTGTGTGTGTGTGTGTGTGTGTGTGTTTGTTTGTGGTGTGTATGTGTGTGTGTGTGTGTGTGTGTGTGTGTGTGTGTGTGGGGGGGGGGGGGGGGGGGGGGGGTAGGAGGACATAGTGTGAATTGGTCTGTACGATACTCCAAAAGGATGAGACATGATATGCTAGCTTAACGTCATGTTTTAAGTGAAATACGTCGGGCTTAAACACCGAGATCATTTACTTTGCCGCGAATTAGACCCATCTGCCAAGGGAAGGATAGGGGGAGGGTAGGGGGGTTGTCGGGGGTAGGGGTGGGGGTGGGGTTGGTTCTCTTCCCCAAACGCATAAATAATGCGGCTGAAAAGGACCCTAAATTGAATGTATCAGAACATAGATTCTGAAGGGTATGTATTCATTCTCTAGTGGGGAAGCGGGGAATAGAGAGGAGTAAGGGATGGGAGATATGAGAGAGAGAGAGAGAGAGAGAGAGAGAGAGAGAGAGAGAGAGAGAGAGAGAGAGAGATTCAATGTCCCTTATAGCCCAGTCGTCCGCGAAGGGCTGTATTTAAGGCTGTCACCGCACTGAAAGAATTCACAAGTCATTGAAAAAAAAAAAAAAACAACCCAAAAAACAACCAGCCAACCAACCAACCAACCGACCGACCAACCAACCAACCAACCAACCAACCAATCAACCAACCAACCAACCAACCAACCAACCAACAACCACCCAACACAAAACCCCTCGACACAACCCTTTGACAGAAACCTAAAAACACGCTGGAACTTTCGTTAAAAACCTTTCTTCCGTGAAATCTTAGATCAGATGAAAATGTTGATCTCTTTGAGAAATTCACAGATCACATTAGATGGAACATCTCTGAACAGGGTTTTCATGGAATCTGCCGTAAAGTGTTTATGTTTTCGCATCATAGTTAGGGAGTAATATGCATACAGTCGAATATGTCCAGTCATTCTCTTTAATTCCCAGCGCTTCTTGTTCCTGCACATCAATGAGAGTAAG
>JADBJO010033792.1:0-14196 GCA_016801955.1 Conus betulinus
GAGAGTAGTGAACTATTAAAGATTCCCACTGTGTCTCAGTCACAGGAAGGCGGAAGGGTAGCCATCCCTCTCTGCGTTTAGTATCCCCTGATTGAATCAGGGTAAGATTGGGTTTTGTTTTTAACTGCGGAAGTGACCGAAGGGGAGCGGGGAGGGGTGGGGGTGGAGGTGGGGGGTGGGGGTGGGGTCAATCCTGTAAAACTCCAATCCACAAAGGATACGACTCACCAATCGTCAGCTACAATCGGTCAGCTTGGGGGGGGGGTCGGCTTTGCAGGGCAAAATCGTAACCTATTTGACTACGGTGCCCCTCAGAGAATTATGTTAATAAGAGTGATATAATCCATACCGAAGATATTTGCTGTATCATTCTGTTTAACTCATTTTGGAGTCTGTAATTTGAATGGCACAAAATGCCTCATTGACTATTGCTTTAAAGGGTTATGATTATCCTCACCAACCTTTTATATAAGAGTATTCCAACAGATTCGAACCAGTATTAGAAACAAGAGTATCACCAAACAAGCATTAGAGAACATCAAGACAGTTTTCCGTGCATCACACACCAAGTAGCATTTTCTGACAATCCACAGGATAACCCATCAGAGCACCTGCTCCTGAGTTTTCAATTTTCTGAGATAAAAAAAAATCTTTTGATACTGGTCATAAAATTGGTGTGACTTATTCACTAAATGCATTATCTGTGTCCACCACCATAACAACTACTGAACATGAACCCCGGGGGGGGGGTCTGTCTTTCAGGAGTAAGTTTTCAATCGGTGAAACGATTTGCTGAAAGGTAATGCATTTAGGCTGTTTTCTGTTCAAGGATTCCTTTGACTGATTTCCCAAAACACATTTTTTCATTTATTGAGCTTGTCAACTTGTAGACTGATGCACTATAATTGTGGTCCTCTTTACAACCTTTCATATTTTTTTTTTGTATCTATTTACTTGAAAATTTTTTTTTATCTTGCCTTCTGTGTCAAGGCTTTGTGTTACATAGCGGTTACCTTTTGTAAGCTCAACACATAACTAAGCACTCACTCTTTTTATCTATAGAGTATGACATTCCTTTTCGTACATTCAGCTGCATCTCAATGACAGACATTTCGTATGTTTAATGCAGCGTTTGTTCAGAATGACCAGGGCTGATTTCAGCCGTCATGTACATGTCTTGTAACACTAAAGTATCAATATGCACATGCCCAAGACTTGTCATCCTGTGAATTCCTTGTTTTTTTTTTCCTGTTGAAAGTAAATAACACTGCTTTTTTCGGTTTCATAGTATCCCACACAATATGCATTCAAAACACATATAGACATATGATTTTAAGGCAATGCGATAAACCGACTTCGACGTCCACCACACTCGTATATTGCTGCCTGTAAGTCACACAACATAATGAACAGCATATCTAAACTGCGACCAGAGTCCGAAATGGATTATGATATCCACATAAGACCGCAGAGAAAACCCACAAAAATAAAACTTGTGAATATTAAACAGTTCCATGCTAGCAAGAATTTGCTTTGCCGTAACGATCATCATTTTATCTTCTCAGAATCTGATCTTCACCTAAAGTCTATCTCAGTTCAGAGTTCATTATAATGGTCTTGATAATGATACAACTAAAACAAATTTAATGCAACGTGACACAGGATCTGTCATTAAAGGTGTTTCATGGACTCTTGTAACAAGTTTTTACACACACACGCGCGCGCGCGCGGCGCAAAGGAAAAAGAAAAAGTAACAGACAGACTACAGTACGGCCGCCAGACAGACTGACTAACAGACTCGAACAAACAAACTGTCTCTGACCACAGCCAAACATACGTTTTCCTCACACGGAGGGTACGGCCAAAACGATTCATCACTGTTATCAGCACAGTCTGGACTCCATCCACACACCAGACTGTAAGGAACAGGGTTCACACTGTCGCTTGACCATGCAAAATAGGGAGCGGTTTTGTGTAAAGGAAGATCTACAACCATCGGGTGGAACGACATGGCCTCTGTTTTCTGGCTTCTTGTTTCACACACTGGCGGAGGTCACAGTCCAAGATCGCGAGTGGTCATAATGCTGTAAGTACATGTCTGGAGAGGAACGGTGAATGATGTAAGTGTTAAGAAATCCGGGGGTGCCATCAGTAGTCGTGTGCTTTGTGTCTTTTAATCTGGGAGTCTGGTACTTTGCATAGTTTAAGCACAGACGTCTGGAAAGAGTCCCTGTTACCTGTAACAAAAACAATAACCTTTGATTTCACATATCCTCAGCTTTTAGGATGCCTGTTTCGTGTCAAAGAGCAATATGCTCTGTAAATTGGTCCTTGAAAATTGGGTACGCCAACATCAAGTCTAAACATGGTCTTATCACAACGTTGAACTTTGAAAAGAATCTTGGACATGCTAAGCTGGACGTGTTTGAAAATTTACGGTAGGCTAACTCCTTGGATAACGAATCCCCTTGGAACATCCAGGAAGGGTGATCTTTTTTATCTTGGCAGGCAAACTCTTTATGAGGAAAATACACATAAAACAGCCATGGCTTGTTTAAATTTCCTCAGCCATGGTGGTCCCCTAGTGCAAGAAAAAAGGACACAATCAACGTTTCCAGTGGGTGGGGTGCCCTTTTGAACATACCAATTTGGCGAAAAACATCATGTAGTTGTAATGCCAAACCAACCAGACAACAGACACAGCAGGTAGTACTGTAGGCCCAACCATATACATAAGCGCAGGGTATACTGATGCACCAACCATATACCAGAGAAACAGCAGGTAGTACTGATTGCACCAACCATATACAGAAACAGCAGGTTTACTGCTGCACCACCATCTAACAGAAACCCAGTAGTAACTGATTCGGCCAACCAGATAACTAAACAGCAGGTATACTGCTGCACCACCTAGAACAGCAACAGCAGGTTAGTACTGAATGCACCAACCATATAACAAAACAGCAATAAACTGATGCACACCACCATATAACAAAACAGCAGGTAGTACTGATGGCACCAACCGTAGCACAAAACAGCAGGTAGTACTGATGCACCAACCATATAACCAGAGAGTGAGCCTAACTCTCTGAATTTCAACTCCAATGGCTGGATATCTGGACAGAATAAAATACCTACTGATGCTGAGGCTGATCATACAATAACTTACTATTCTTCTAGTTTTAAAAGGTTATTACTCTAAGTCAGTGCTACGGTGAATTTAACCAAGTAAATTTGGAATGTCAGCCAACAGCATTTTTCAAAGTCATCTATTTTAGTCAACACGTCTGTATTTGTCTGCATTGTGGAAGTTTTCGCGGCTTTTTAAGAGGAAACCAACTGCACAACTCTTTTAAGAGGGATAATTACGATTGATCTGTACACACGACAAACGCATCTTGCCAATTCGCATTAACTTTCTGTGACAGGATAGGAGGACTTGTGACAAGACAGACCCAGCAGTTCGAAAAGAATCCTATTCTTGTCTAATAAAAAGAAACACTCCCCTTGCAGAACAGACAGAGAGATCACAGGGTGACAACACAGCATCCCTCAGTGTAAAGGCAGCACTGGGGGAGACCAAATAATGTGATCAGTTTACACTCCCACCAGACAAGACTTACACACACACTTTACGTCTCTTTCACCAGTCAAAACAACCATCCCAAGCCATCATCCATGCTTGTCACGAGCTTTATAAACAACAGTAACACAGCAACGATTGCCAGACTTCCAAGATAAATCCTGAAATAGTGGGGAAAAATAAAAGTCGAGCTCAAAGGAAACAGCAGTCAGCTGGTTCTTGCTAGAACTCTCTTTCAAAAAAAACAGCCTTTTCCTGTGACAGAACCCAGCTAAAATTACAAGATATAAAGCCATGTGATCATGTTTAAAGAACCTGCTGATGACTTCTGCACACAGCAACATCAGCCAGCAGGCAGGCCAGAATAAGAACAACGTTTTGCTCCTCGTCAACTGCATCCTCCAGAGCAGCAAAAGAAAGATTTAAAAAAGAAGAAAGACTACCATCCGTACTCGGTCAAAACTCAGCAAAAACTTATCATCGCAGCTTGCCGCAGCCAAGCAAGCAATGCAAATAGTCCACGCAATCACCATTAATTCCAATGATGCCAGAGCTGCCTTAATGACTCAAAAGGCCTCATGTGTCATGAGAAACCCGCCCACTGCAACAACATGAGAAAACAAACTTGAAAGCTCTGAAAACGGAGTCAAATCCTAAATGACGATCCTCCGGCATGTTTGCAAGACCAACAGTACAAAAGGTTTCATTCACAAGGCCAAGCGGTAACGTTTTGTTGCCATCTCATTGAATCCCCCACTTGTCCTCCCCGAATGTCCCTCTGAGACAACCCGACACAAGTACAAAGGACAACTAAAGAGCTAAAAACGGGGAATACCACAGGCTTGCCAGTATGACACAGACAGTTTAACATTGAAGAATGAATAATTCCGTTAGATCATTAAGTACACAAAACCTTTGAAATGAAGATCCCTTCACCAATTAGTTGATCAAGATCTCGGTATCTAATACTAGTAGATCCTCTGTACCCCCTTTACAATCCTGCGATCAAATTACTAGGTCAGTAGAAAGAGCCACCATGGAACTTATGCTTGACGAAATGGAAAATGTACTAATGTAAGCTAGGCGTGCGGAAAATTGGAAACATGTACTAAGGTAGCTAGCGTGACGAATGGGAAACATGTACTAAGGTAAGCTAGCGTGACGAAATGGGAAACATGTACTAAAGGTACGCTAGCGTGACGAAATGGGAAACATGTACTAAGGTTGGCTAGCGTGACGAAATGGGAAACATGTACTAAGGTTAGCTAGCACGCCATCAGCCATCTACCTGTCTTGGGGAATAAACTGAGCGTATGATAAACAGCCACCCATGGTGAAATGTTGAGCTGCATCAGGTCTACTCAATCTGGTTCCAGAGAGAGAGAGAGAGAGAAGGAGAGAGAGAGAGAGAGAGAGAGAGAGCACAACACACACACCACACACACACCACACACACACACAAAACACAAACACATAGGCATATATATATATATATATATATAATCTATATATATATGTGTGTGTGGGTGTGTGGTGTGTGTGTGTGGGTGTGTGTGTGTGTGTGTGTGTGTACATAGATGCATGCACTTTTGACATGTTGCCATCATTACCATGCAGCTGTCTCTGCTGGTCATATATTCTTCCTTTTTTCATTTCCGTAGTTGCAAATAGCTGCCTGTGTACACTCACTTGGGTCTTGTAAAAAGGAGCGGTGTATGTAGTATGCTATAGAGCCACTCCCCCACTGCCAAGGTGTTGGCATACCTGTCAACATGAAACAAACAGCGAGACACGCTGTCAGATAGGATGTATGTCATGGGTGTAATGTGTGTGCAAAATGCAAGGGGATAGGCATTGACCTTGCCAGAAAAATTCACACTATGTTATAAACACCAGTGATCCAATGACTGATGATGTTTATGATATTGACGACGACGACGATGACGACGATGACGACGATGATAATGACGACGACGAACGACGACTGACGACAACGATGACGACGACGACGACGACGACGACAATGATGATGATGATGATGATGATGATGACGATGATGATGATGATGATGATTTATGATGACGATGATGGCTTTTTGTTATTGAGAGTATTTATGACGGTGTCCTTATCTGGTAACAGAACCAAACTTCAAGTGCTTTATATGCACGCCAAAAAGCTCATTTACAGGATGATGGGCCTACTTGGGAGATCAGACTGAAGACCTGCCCACTGGCACTAGTAAATTATTTCCCCTTTTATTAAGTCAAATATCAGTCACTCACTTTTTCAAAACCAACCTTCAATTTTTTCGCACAGGGTGCATGCTATGTGTTGTAGCTGTCTTCCATACTAACAGCCAAACTGACTTTTCTTTCCAAAGCTGGTAATAGGCTCTCTGTATGTGTACAATGTTTACTTCGAACATTTGCACATGATTTCTTATTTTATAGTCGTATGCACAGAATTTTTCAACAAAATGAAAACCATATTGAAAGCTGAAATACAAGGGATATCTTTCTGTACCAAAACAGCCTGGTGAAGATTTTGAATCCACAACCACAGAATCATCAAGATCATGAATTCAGCGCTCTACAGCTGAGCTAGTCTGGCCTACCACTGAACAGGGAAAAAACATCAGAAAACAAGATGAACCTCATTTTAATGAAACAGTAAATGTCTCTCTCTCTCTCCTCTCTCGCTCTCTCTCTCTCTCTCTCTCTCTCTCTCTGAAAAAGGGAAGTTCTCTGTCTTAGTGACAACTGGCGAGCTTTTTATACTACGCTTTCCATCCAAAACAAACCTCCATCAGTTTCATTGTCTGAACTGCTTTAGATCTGCTATATGCATTCAAGGAGTCTACGTGTGTACTAGTGTGGTCAGTCCAACTGGTTTCCTGGCAGAAATGCCCGATTGGGCACACTTCCACTTTTTGTGATCTAGTAATAACAAACATTTTTGTTATTTGTTGTTTCTGTGGAATACAATTACATGTGCATGCCTCTAACGCTGCTTAAGGTTCTCACAAACCTAGTACAATCCATAAAAGAGAAAGAGGATGAAACTAAAGAAGCCTATATATTCTCAGGGACAGATGCGAGCACAGTGATAATAGCAGAAGAAATGTGACAACACACATAAACATTGGTTTATTCCAAGCATGGTCTCACATAAGGAATCCCCTTTATGTCATCCATATCAATGCTGCATTATTTATATCTATGTATTTCTATATCACATTTCACAATATTAAAGATCAAAAGTCAACGCCAATTTTTACTGAATATTCATTGTCTCGAATCATGTTTAACCATGATGCTGACTGTTGTCCAAATTTGGAAATGGGTATTTCAAAATGTCTCAGGTAGGACAACACCTAATGTAAGAAAGGAATGTGGATTTTTTTCCTAATGTTTGGTTACCAAGCCACAATCTCCTTCCCCTTTCAATGCTAAGTTTGGCACAGCCATTGGCACTCCACTGTTGGAGGCCCTGCAGGAAATGAAAGACGACAATGACAGTGAGCTCCACGCGTAGTTGGCGTGGGCCACGTGGGTCATGAAACACAACCTGCATGATATCTGTCCTTTCAGCCAATTACAGCCTGCATGACATCTGTCCTTTCAGCCAATTACAGCCGGTATGACGTATGTCCTTTCAGCCAATTACAGCCTACATGACATCTGTCCTTTCAGCCATTACAGCCTGCATGACATCTGTCCTTTCAGCCAATCATGCATTGTTTTCCTAAAAAAAACACCGTCCCTCTATTTTTCTACGCTGGACAAAAATCGTTGAGCGGCACTGTTCCCACCGTGAAAAGCAAAAAGCAGAGGTGGGACTCAAAAGGAAAATATCTGTCATAACAGATGTACTTGCAGGATCACAAATAGAAGAGCTCGCAACTCTTGACACCCAATTGCACCCGGTTCGTCACTTTGTGGAGGGCTTTCAGTAGCTTGAACAACACACATTCTGTCCCATTCCAAGGTGGGTCTTCAACTTTGACTTCTTCTGTGTTTTATGGTTCTCACTCCCTCTCAGGAACTGTGTCCGTATTCCTGGTGGGTTTGTACGTTCGTTTGTGAGGGGATATGTCAATGGAAAACATGGATTGATTTGTGCAGGCTATCGCAAAAAGAGAGAAGGATGCTAAGTTTTGTGCCTGTGCTCATATGTTCACGTAAAACTGTGCTGCATGCGTGCATCCTGAGAGGTGAACACATAGCTCAGGGTGGTTGACTGGTCACCTGTAGGGTGTTGTAGTTTGCAGTGAAGAGAAAGATCGGTTATTAGCAGCATAGGGACAGCGAGGTTTGCACAGAGACGTGTGCCTCACAGATTTTTTTCAAAGACACGGGAGGTGTCCTGTGGTGATTACAAATTAAAGGTTACGGCTGGCCTATATTGTGAAAACGCCAGAAATTTTCACCTCGGATAGCCTAGAGGCAGCCGTTTCGTAGAGAGGGACAGAGGCGCAGTTTGTGGGTTTACTTTGTACGTTAACAAGAGGTCAAACACAGACTGGACACTGGGAGATGGCTATAGATCTGTGAGGACCAGGAAACATTGCTTGTACGAATCGAATTTTTTTTACGCTGGCAGCTGTGGGTGCAAAGCTTTGAAGGAAAACAGGTTTTTAGAGTCCATGAGGGTTTGTTAATGAGTTTAAGTATGAAATATGTCTGTATGAGTTTGTGAAAACAAAGTGGACAGACTCTTCATGTAAACAGTTTCAGTTGATAAAAGGGGGTCTCTCTTTTGTGTTGTTCGACTGGTTGTAGTTGACGTTCCATGAGCAAGAATCTGACACTACACATTTTTTGAGATTGAATGCCTATAATTGTCCTGTACATTCTGATGTTGACACCCATTCCCCTAGTGACGATATAGGTGATCTGACTCTGGGCTTTGTCAAGCTGCTCCTGGGTTGTCTTTGCACAGGTCGACCAGGCTGACGGGCGGCACAGAAGGTGTCGCCTGATTGATGGTGCCTTTCCATTGGCTTCTCAAGTAGTGCCTGCCCCTGCCGATTTGTACAGAATTACCAGCTTGCATCTAGCCTTTGTGTCTGCCCTCGTGGTGTGTGTTGGCGTTGTGTCAACAGGGATGCTAAGGGTGGGTGACGTCATCTCCGGCCTCAGCGGAGTTCCTCAAGAGTGAAAGGGCTGGCTGTTTTGTTGTGGAGCCAGAGGAAAACATCTTTGCCTGCAGCATCACAGCAAGTGTGTGTCCAGCATTCAGCTCGCCTACTGCTTTCTGCATGTAGTGGTGGCAGTCGATACAGCATCACAGCAAGTGTGTGTCCCAGCACTCAGCTCGCCTACTGGCTTCTGCATAGTGTGGTGGCAGCCTCTCGATACAGCATCACTGCAAGTGTGTGTCCAGCATTTCAGCTCGCCTACTGCTTTCTGCATATAGTGGTGGCAGTCGATACAGCATCACTGCAAGTGTGTGTCCAGCATTCAGCTCGCCTACTGCTTTCTGCATATAGTGGTGGCAGTCGATACAGCATCACAGCAAGTGTGTGTCCAGCACTCACTCGCCTACTGCTTTCTGCATACAGTGGTGGCAGTCGATACAGCATCACAGCAAGTGTGTGTGTCCAGCATTCAGCTCGCCTACTGCTTTCTGCATATAGCAAGTGGTGGCAGTCGATACAGCATCACAGCATCAGCAAGTGTGTGTCTCAGCATTCAGCTCGCCTACTGCTTTCTGCATATAGTGGTGGCAGTCGATACAGCATCACAGCAAGTGTGTGTCCAGCATGTCAGCTCGCCTACTGCTTTCTGCATATAGTGGTGGCAGTCGATACAGCATCACAGCAAGTGTGTGTCCAGCATTCAGCTCGCCTACTGCTTTTTCTGCATATAGTGGTGGCAGTCGATACAGCATCACTGCAAGTGTGTGTGTCCAGCACTCAGCTCGCCTACTGCTTTCTGCATATAGTGGTGGCAGTCGATACAGCATCACAGCAAGTGTGTGTCCAGCATTCAGCTCGCCTACTGCTTTCTGCATATAGTGGTGGCAGTCGATACAGCATCACAGCAAGTGTGTGTCCAGCATTCAGCTCGGCCTACTGCTTCTGCATGTAGTGGTGGCAGTCGATACAGCATCACAGCAAGTGTGTGTCCCAGCACTCAGCTCGCCTACTGCTTTCTGCATATAGTGGTGGCAGTCGATACAGCATCACAGCAAGTGTGTGTCCAGCATTCAGCTCGCCTACTGCTTTCTGCATATAGTGGTGGCAGTCGATACAGCATCACTGCAAGTGTGTGTCCAGCACTCAGCTCGCCTACTGCTTTCTGCATGTAGTGGTGGCAGTCGATACAGCATCACTGCAAGTGTGTGTCCAGCACTCAGCTCGCCTACTGCTTTCTGCATGTAGTGGTGGCAGTCCATGTGTATTCCGTGTACCAGAACATTAGTCTGCATAGAGAGCTGTGTCCAGGATATGACCAATCCTTGGAACATTCTACGCACACTGGTCACTTAAAGGTGAATATGATTTGGAACAAACTTCATTAAATAAACTTTGGATAGTGACATACAATAAAAAGAACGTGTCAGAAAATGGGCATCAACCTATAGAATAGTCAAATAAGAAATAAACCATGATCCTTTAGTCTTATCGTTGGTGCTGAGAAAAGAAGGAAGTTATATTACAATTCATTTTACCTAGTAAAAGTCAAGCAAACCGCTGTAATAAATGGAACAATGAAATTTGTTCTTAAAATATAAAAATAGAAATGTCAAAATTGCATTTTTTGTTAAGATTCAGAAATAAAAGGAATTTGAAATAGATTGGCAAAAAATACATTAAAACATGTGAACCTGTTTATATGAAAAAATACATTACCTTCTGTAAAACTGACAGAGAAAATACTGAACTTTAATCTAGTCACAGAATATTCAATGTCTGGTGTACCGCTGTTGTCAAACGACCACGACTTTTGACAAATTTAGACTAACAAAGAGAACAGTTGTGTGGCAATGATGCTGCGAATCAGAGGAATTTATAGGACCAACTTTATTCAATTTCTGAAGAATGTCCATTACATATCAAAATTGTAATTTGCTTTTTTTAAGCCATGTATTTCAAACAACGAGTTAAATATAAACATGTTATCAAAAAATACAACGATCAAGTAAGCAAGCGCTACACAGACTTTCAGAGGAAATTGTGTTTTAGAAGGCCTTCATTGACAACGTGTAAAGACCCATTGAAGAATGAAATGAGGTGTTTCTAAGCCTAAGCACATACCTATCAACACACGCAGGCTGTTTCCATTAACGCTTTATGCCTTTGTTTGTTTATTGCTTGTGTGTTTTTCTTCTCAGTACTGAATGTTCATACTTTAAGTTTGTGACGTTGTGATTTACTTACTTACTTAATCCCTCCCTCCAGCCCTCTCTGTCCTGGGCAAGCCAGCTCAGTTCATTCCAGGTCTTGCCTGCCTCTCTCATCATCTCCTCCTCCACTGTCCTCCTCCAGGTGCCGAGTGGTCTGCCTCGCTTCCTCTTCCCCGGTGGTGCCCATCTCAGCGCAGTATGAGGGAGTCTGGTCTTGCCCATCCGAAGGACAGCGCATTTTACCCAATAAACTACATTGAAAGTGTCTACATGGTTGACTGCAGAATGTGTGTACAACAGTGTTCTTATGGGAAGGGGTAGGCAGTAGTCAGTGTTGTACATTGAAAGTGTCTACATGGTTGACAGCAGGATGTGTGTACAGGAAGTGTTCTTATAGAAATGGGTAGGCAGTAGTCAGTGTGTACATTGGAAGTGTCTACATGGTTGACAGCAGGATGTGTGTACATGAGTGTCCTTATGGGAAGGGGCAGGCAGTAGTCAGTGTGTTTCTTTTTTTTCTTTTTTTTCCAAGTGGAAGTGTGTCATAATCTAATTTCTCTGACCTACATGATGGGTGATGTTTGGAGATGGAAGAGGACTGCTGACATTGACAGGATTTGACGTCGGTGGATAAGAGGGGCTAGAAGAAAACACACAGATATAACAGGCAAAGGCGAATACAAACAAAAGAGGGAGAGATGAATGAAGAGAGAGAGACAGACACACAGACAGAAGACATCACTATGCATACAGACACACACACAGACCACGAACACACACACACACACACACAACACACACATACATACTATGAATGCATACCACAATACAGAGGAGAGAGAGAGAGAGAGCTGAGAGAGATCGCAAGACAGATGAGAGGAGAGAGAGTCTCCTACGTACATTTACATACATAAATACCTATTAAATACACGACAGACATGTACGCAACGTACATGCATGCATGGCCACAGGTACATAAAGGCACATATAAAGAATAGATGAAGTTACTCATGGCAACGTACATGGTTTTATGTAGGGTCTTTCAATCCTACTGTGAGTAGCGTTTGATGGAGGTCAACCCATACAACTATTTTGTGGCCTGGTTGAAACAAGAGCTTCAATAACCATCGATCCAATCCTGTGGGTCAGTTAGGCTGACTGGAAGTGCCCCTCGTTTTTTACAGTCTGTTAGAAGGTCAGCAAAAGGGATAATGGGTTTGCTTGCGCTTCTTTCAAAAAACTATCTGCAAAAGAAATGACAATGGAAGCCATTCAGTATTTGAGGGTTTTTTTTCAATACCTTACACCAATAGAACGTCAAGAGGCACAATGACCATTTTCTTTCAACAGTCTGCTTTGGAAAACTGAAAACTCTCTGGAAAAAAAATTGGGGGTTTTTCACCTCATGTACGAGAAAAGTAACGGTCCTTTTTGTCAACAAAACCAGCTATGTCTTAGCTGTAAAAAGCGGTGCTATTACCAAGTAAGGTTCCATAATCACTCCACTCCAAAATCACTCCCCAGCAGATCTGAAAGGGCACCTGCCAAAACTCACTTCCCAGGGAGTAATCCAGACCAATCCCCCTTGTTTCAACATCAGTCTCCTCTTTCAAAATCTCAAAGTGTCTTTAACAGCAAAACATACTGGGCAGATCACGTGAACCTGAATTTGTTGTAAGAGGGTGATTTCTGCACTGGAGCTAGAACTACTCCTCAGCTTTGTTAAAGACCAAACCTTCCGTGCTGATATTTGGGGATAGGGGAAGAAAACATCCCAACTTGAATAAAGTGCCTGACCTTGCTCACCCGATATGACAAAAAAAGTCAAAGATGGGCACTGTCTGAATCACACCATGAGGTGTTTCTGTGCAGTGCTCGTCAAATCTACCCACCAAAGAGAGTTTCAGTTTCTTCAAGGAGGTGTCCACTGCGTGCGTACTAGTCCATATACGCTACACCACATCAGCTAAGTTTGAGGAGGACCACACTGCCACATGATTTAAAGCTGATGGATAAATAAAAGTAATGACTTCAATGAAACAATTTATCGGAGGCAGGTTTTGATAGGGAAGCAGGTGGGGGAAGAAAGGTGGACAGTTTTCAGTCTCAGGCACAGAATCCCCCCTCCCATCCACCCCAATCTGGATGCAGTGAGCTTTAGTTTGACATGTTTTCTCACTGGGGACATTTGAACATTTTGAAAGACGGGTATAATTTTGAAACAACGTGGAGATGGTCGGATGTCTTCACAAGGGGCAGTATGGGCAGGTGCACTGTACCATCACTGGACGGTGATCCAGGAATGAACTAGGAAATTCCATCAGTTCTTTCGTGAGCTTTCCTAGCACAGCTGGAAATGTCCATTACCGGTCTTCTTCTTCTTCTTCTTTTCTCCTCCTCCGCTCCTTCTTTTTCTTCTCTCTTCTTCTCTCTTCTTCTTTTCTTCTTCTAATCCTCATCCTCCTTCTCCTATTCTTCTTCTTCTTCTTCTCTTTCTTCTTCGCGTTCTTATTCGTCTTCTGTTCTTTGCGTCGATTAAGTTGGTCGCGTCAGACCTTCAACTCTCGCCACGAGGAATCCCACAGTCTTATCGAGGTAATGATGGTCCCCAAAGTTGTGTCTGCCAGCGCTGCATCCTCAACCCAGCATTGACGCCATATAACACCATGGGATGGACAGTGTTGAGAGGGTGTATTTCCGGGCATGCGTTCCAGTGCCCTCCAACATCATCTGTGTGGGCAGTTCAATTTGGCTGAGGTGGCTCAACAGTCAGCAGTGGCCTGGTTTTCAGTCTGAAAAAAAAATGTTTGTTGGTATCTTGGACCTAACGGATTGGAGTCAACCACCACTGTCTGCACTCAGCCGTCTCTTCCCAATGGTTTTTGGCAGAGTTGTGGATGACCAGTTATGGATCTCTTGGGTCACGGGGTGGAGAACTGACCCATATGGCTGTCTGCCAGTGAGAAACCGTCAGCTTCGCATTCTTGGTGAGCGCACTGCGTACAATGTTTCGTGGATTCGTCTTGAAAAAGTGCTGGATGGTTGGTCTGATGTTTTTCAGCTGGGGAGGATATAGTCGGAAGCGGCTCGCCGGTGCTGCGTGGCCCCGCGCCGCTGCCCCGGTTTCCGCCCCCCTCCGTCTCCCCTCTCTCTTCCTTTCTTTCCCGTCCCCCACCCCCCCCCCCGTCCCCCCCCCCCCTCGTCTCTTGTCATACTTTTTTATCCGTTTCCTCCTGCTTTTCCCCACACAACCAAACAACACC
>JADBJO010033793.1:0-2500 GCA_016801955.1 Conus betulinus
CGGCACGCTTACATTCACAGCCTGTCGACTCTTCACCCTCACATCACCCTTCTTCCACCACCTCCCCACCCACCTCCATACTCCCCCACTCTCAGCGACACGAACACACACCACCCAAACAGTACCGTGTCAACGCCTAATGTCAGCACACAGGCATTTGTCTGCTGGTGAGGCTGTTTATCCTTTGACAACACAGAGTAGGGAGGAACAGCAAGGAGCAGAGCAAAGAAGAAGAAGAACAACAACAACAACAACGACGACGACGACGACGACGACGACGACGACAAGATGAGAGAGAGAGAGAGAGTGAGAGAGAGAGAGAAAGAGAGAGACAGACAGAAAGAGAGAGAGAGAGAGAGAGAGAGAGAGAGAGAGAGAGAGAGGGAGAGAGAGAGAGAGAGAGAGAGAGAGAGAGAGAGTAGAGGGAGAGAGCGAGAGAGATAATTGTAGAGCGCGCGCGCACACACACACACACACACAACACACATGTACATGCACGCACACACGCGCACACACACACACACGCACACACACACACACACACACCACACACACACACACACACACACACACACACACACACACTCGCACGCACGCACACACCTACGCCTACGCCTACGCACATAAATAATAACAGAAATTAACTCAAAAGAGAACAGTTTCCAGCAAAATTTGGCAGTTTGTCGATCCATATAAATATTAATTTTTGAAAATATTTACGTTGTGTCTCGATTGCTGGGAGACAACTGACTATAAGGCAGAGGAGAGAGAGAGAGAGAGAGAGAGAGAGAGAGAGAGAGAGATGTCACGGACAAAGAAAACAAAATGCTGTAGTCGTGGCTAGTCGCCAGCCAGTTCAATTGGACAGACGTTCCAAGCTCAAACATCCTGGTTTCCAGGCAGACGACTTCATGTGTCGCGCCAGCCAATTAGGCACGGCGTAGTCCTTCACGGAGACGGCACCGTCCTGCAGACAGACTGAGTGGCATGACCAGCTTCTCAATAGGTCTGGCCAAACGGATCTCTGCGTCTAGGTCAGACTGATACAGCTAATTTACAAGACCAGTGCCCACAGCTAAGTCAGACGTCGCCCTAGTTAAAGTAGGAAAGGGGGAGGTAGTGTGTAGTGGGGTGAACCTAAGTTAATTAATTAAATGGCCCATTGACCACCACAGAGAGCAAGCCGGGAGATGTTAGGGGGAAGACTTTGAAATATTTTCATGTCAAATGAAATTAGAGGGGAGGTAACCTCGGCACAAGGTGGGAAAATACTGACCAATGGTACTCACCCTTTTGACAGGTGGGAAGAGAATAGAAAGCTAGGTGTGTGAGAGTGAGAGAAAAGAAAAGCCAGGAGAGAGAGAGAGAGAGAGAGAGAGAGAGAGAGAGAGAGAGAGAGAGAGAGAGAGGTTCGCTGAGTAGGCTCTGCACGAAAGAAAGCAGAACGAACGAACGAAATTTTATTTTACCAGGGTAATGAGATAAGCAAAGTGTACATGATTTTTTTTCCACCCAGCCCTGGGGAAAAACACAAAGAAAAGAAGAAAAATAAAAACATTTCAAAACCTGGAAGTCATTATAGCATGAGAAGAGGGGTGAAGAGAAGCCGAGTTGAAGCATTAGCACCTGAAGGAGTCTGCAGAGGAAGGACTAAGGAGAGATGTTGAGAGGGAGAGTTGCTAATTGATGAAGAGAAAAAAAAAAGAGGAAAAAAAAAAAAAAGAAAGAATAGAAGCAACAATGTCCATTTGGTAGAGCAGACCAGAAGAGAACGAGAGAGTGCAAGGTGTTAGTGCAGGAAGGAAGAAAGGAGAACAGACCAATGTCTGTTTGTTAGCAGTAGAAGAAGTAGGCAGACATCTGGTAACACGACAAAAGGGACTGGTAGTAATCGCAGTCCATTGATGGACAGAACTTCCTATGTTGCGATTTTAATGCGCCCTCTGATGCTCTGCAGTGCTTCGGACAGTAGTGACTATCTAATTTGAACCGCGGTTCGACCTCATACCTGGCAGCGCCACTTCCATCAGGCAGAACCATAGGCCAACGCCAGTAACCTGACCAGTGCCAGCGGTCCAACCTGACCAGTGCCAGCGGTCCAACCTGACCAGTGCCAGCGGTCCAGCCCTGACCAGTGCCAGCGGTCCAACCCGACCAGTGCCAGCTGTTGTGTTGTGACTGGTGCTTGTGAAAGTGACAGTGAAAAAAAAAAAAGAAGAAAAGGAAAGACAGTGAGTCGTGAATAGTTTTAAGATCACCTGGCCAGGTAAAGCAGAAAGTTTATTTATACCCGGGTTAGTTATGATGATTTAGATAAATGATTTTTTTTTTTAAAAGGAAATGTATATATTTGTGAAGTTTCAAGGAAAGAGAGAATGTTTCATTTTTGACTCCATGCGCATTGATGATTTTTGCATGACTATGTGTAGTAAAGTTACAGACTTTACCAGTGGTTTGATGTGACGAATGCATGATATATGAATGAGATTGTAAGCAAGCT
>JADBJO010033793.1:12500-14195 GCA_016801955.1 Conus betulinus
GATGTACAGGGATGTGTGGATTCCTATCGTTGACGTTCATATCGCTTCCCATGGGCACAGCTCTGATGGGAAGCGTTAGACTGAAGATGTACAGGGATGTGTGGATTCCTATCGTTGACGTTCACATCGCTTCCCATGACATAGCTCTGATGGGAAGCGTTAGACTGAAGATGTACATGGATGTGTGGATTCCTATCGTTGTTCATATCGCTTCCCATGACACAGTTCTGATGGGAAGCGTTAGACTGAAGATGTACAGGGATGTGTGGATTCCTATCGTTGACGTTCATATCGCTTCCCAGGTGAGGTGGGGAAGCGGAGGTGGATGGAAAGGGGAGGACGGGGAAAGGCAAGGAGGAGGTGGGAAGGAAGGAAAGATGCAATGGGGACAGAGGGATGAGGGGCAGGGGAGGAGGAGGGCGAAGGAGAGGAGGGGGATAGAGAAGAGGGGAAAAGAGGAGGGGGAAGGAGAGGGAGGGGAAGGAGAGGAGTGGGAAGCAGGAGGAAGGAGAGGAGTGGGAAGCAGGAGGAAGGAGAGGAGGGGGAAGGAGAGGAGGGGGAAAGAGAGGAGGGGGAAGGAGAGGAGGGGAAGGAGCGAGGGGAAGGAGAGGAGGGGGAAGGAGAGGAGGGGGAAGGAGAGGAGGGGGAAGGAGCGAGGGGAAGGAGAGGAGGGGGAAGAGAAGCGGGAGAAGGAGAGGAGATGGAAGGAGAGGAGGGGGAAGGAGAGGAGAGGAGGGGGAAGGAGAGAAGGGGTAGGAGAGGAGGGGGGGAACTAGCGAGGGGAAGGAGAGGAGGGGGGAACTAGCGAGGGGAAGGAGAGGAGGGGGGAAGGAGAGGAGGGGGAGGAGAGCAGGGGGGAGGAGACGAGGGGGAAGGAGAGGAGGGGGAAGGAGAGGAGAGGGAAGGAGAGGAGGGGGAAGGAGAGGAGGGGGAAGGAGAGGAGAGGGAAGGAGAGGAGGGGGAAGGAGAGGAGAGGGGAAGGAGAGGAGGGGGAAGGAGAGGAGGGGGAAGGAGAGGAGAGGGAAGGAGACGAGGGGGAAGGAGAGCAGGGGGAAGGAGTGGAGAGGGAAGGAGAGGAGGGGGAAGGAGAGGGAAGGAGAGGAGGGGGAAGAGAGGAGGGGAAAGGAGAGGAGGGGGAAGGAGAGGAGGAGGAAGGAGACGAGGGGGAAGGAGAGGAGGAGGAAGGAGTTGGAGAGGGAAGGAGAGGAGGGGGGAAGGAGAGGAGGAGGGAAGGAGAGGAGGGGGAAGGAGAGGAGGGGGAAGGAGGGAGAGGGGGAGGAGAGGAGGGGGAGGAGACGAGGGGGGAGGAGGGGGAAGGAGAGGAGGGGGAAGGAGAGGAGGGGGAAGGAGAGAGGGAAGGAGGGAAGGAGACGAGGGGGAAGGAGAGGAGGGGGAAAGGAGAGGAGGGGAAGGAAGGAGGGGGAGGAGAGGAGAGGGGAAGGAGAGGAGGGGGAAGGAGAGGAGGAGAGGCGTGGGAAAGGATAGGAGGGAAGGAAGGGAGGAGGGGAAGTAGAGGAGAGGGCCGGAGAGGATGGGGACGGAGATGAGGGGGAAGCGCGAGTGTGCTGGGAAGGAGAGCAGGGGGTAGGAGACGAAGGGGGAAGTAGAGGATGGGGAACTAGCGATGGGAGAGGGGGGGGTGAGGAGATCCAGGGAGTGAGGAGAGTAGGGGAAGGAGATGAAGGGAAGGTAGAT
>JADBJO010033794.1:0-5000 GCA_016801955.1 Conus betulinus
GCCTATATGCCAAGGGGTCAATTAACAGTGCTCTTGAAAATGACACACAAAACAACACACAGACAGACATGTACGAAAGAAAGCGATGAACCAAAAAGGAAAATTGCACTACATCATTCAGTCTGTAAGTCAAGATAATCTTGTTTGTCATAACAGACAAAAGATAGGTCAATGATAAATCAAAAAGTAAAGGATGAGAGAGAGAGAGAGAGAGAGAGAGAGAGAGAGAGAGAGAGAGAGAGAGAGAGGTTTGACTTGGCTTTGTTGTTTGTTGTTGTTGTTGTTGTCGTCGTCGTCGTCGTCGTCGTCGTGGTACCCTGGCTAAAAGACTCCAGGGATCATCCAAACAGCCAAAGCATTTAAACACTATGGTACAAATGCATCAGCTGGCGATAGGAACATTACGTGCGCGACCGTATTTGATTACCCCGCCACATGGGCAGCCACACTCCGACTTGGATTTTGGAGACTGATAATGTAATGCTAGGAGCTTGTCACAATGTGTGTGCATTTTGTTTGAATCGTGACGGTGGAACAGTTAGGTTTCCAGAGCTCAATCCACACCTGCTGCTATATTTGTCACGTGCTGCACTGCACCTTTACCTTTCCTGGTCCACATCTATCAGAAGTGTAGGGGCAAGGGGCCTCATCCTCGTGTTCCGCACACTGAGAGATCAGATCACAGGGAAAGTGCTCAAACAGGTCAGGCCACACTGAGACTGAACAGTTCCAGGCCCCTCCCGATCCTGGCACTCGCTGAGGTTTCACGTCTTCTGCATGGAGAGAGAACCGCAGTCTAAATTCATGGCATCCCACACATCATTTCCAGCAGAAAAGTACACAGACAGATGGGACTCTCGTCGGATCGCTCCATCACCGAAGTCCCCAGGAAAGAGGAGTACAGGAGATCTGTGCATGCTGTACTCTTTCACGGACCTCGTGTTAAGGAGTCACACACCGCCGACAAAGATGGCGATCATCCTTTGGGTGTACCATTTTAAAGTGCTCAGGAAGATGACGTGATCGGGCGGTCTGGTGAGAGTGATGCAGCTTGGCATCAGGTTTGGATATGGCAAGGACCAACCTGGCACAGGGGCTCCTGCAGGTGTTTCTATATACCCTGCACAACAACAGTTATTCACTTGTTGGCTCAAAAACTGGCCACTCAATGTCACTCTGTTCTTCATTTCAATATTTTGAAATTTCGTCTCTACAGTATATACAATTAAAAGGGAAACACGTTCATGTTCTTTTTTTATCAGCATCGCGTGTTTATCTATCTATCTGTCTGTCTGTATATGTATCTATCTGTCTGTCTGTCTGTATGACTACCAATCTATAAACCTATATCCGCTTTTCTACTAATCTAAACATTTATCCATCTGTCACAAACTACCAATCCACCCATCTATCTATCCATCCATTCATTTGTTAATCCATCCATCCATCCATCCATCACTCTCTGTATGTATGTATGTATGTATGTATGTATATGTATGTATGTATGTATGTATGTATGTATGTGTGTATGTATGTATGTGTGTCTATGTATGTATGCGTCTATGTATGCATGTATGCATGCATGCATGTATGTATGTATATATGTATGCATGCATGCATGCATGTATGAATGAATGTATGTATGCATGTATGTATGTATGTATGCATGTATGTATGTATGTATGTATGTATGTATGTATGTATGTATGTATGTATGTGTTTATCTATTTTTGTAATATTTTCAATAATATGGTAATGTTAAAGAACGTGCTTGAGATTGTTTTAGAGTGGCGTACAATAGGTCACCCCTTATTATTATGAACCTGTTACCAGATTGATTGACATATGGGGAAGGCGCGGGTTGGGGGAAGGGGGGGGGGGGGGGTGGTGGGAGGAATCTAAAACTGCAAATGAAGTCATCATGCTCAGTCTCTGCCGTAACATTTAAGCCCATACAGCAAGGTACGGTAAGGTAGTAGCAGTAGTCCGTCGTCCGAAGCTGGAAACACACAGGCCCCCAAATGAGTCACATCGATGGTCTGAGTTTGGGACTGAGGAGGACGAGGCCCTGTGTCGTCTGTCCCTGGCAGCGGCGAGTCGCAGTCTTGTGTCCTCTTCGATGGCAGCTGTTGCTTTGAAGGTGAGGGGGCCTCCGAGATGATCTGTCAGCAGCAAGAGTTTCGAGCTAGCGAGGTTGGATGCGGCACCATCTAAGATTGCTCTTAAGGATATCTTGGTATCTCAGTTTGGGCCTTCCCTGCATGCGTGGGTCTTCCTTGAGCTCACCATACGTCAGTTGTCTGGGGATGCAGCTGTCGTTCATTGTGATGGCGTGCCCAGTCCAGCGTAGTGGAGCCGTTGGCAACAATGACTCGATGTTTGTCAAGCCAACTTTGTCCAAAACCTCTTGGTGTGTGACTTTGTCCTGCTAGCCAATGCCTATAGTCATGCGCAGCGATCGCGTATGGAACTGTTCTAGCTGCTTGATATGCTTCCGGTACAGGGTCCATGTTTTCACATACATACAGTAGGGAAGAAAGGATTACAGCCTTGTGGATCTTAAGCTTTATAGAAGTCTTATTCCTTTCTGCTGGAGAACCTTCACTCGTAATCTTCCGAGGGACTGGCTGGCTTTCTGGATCCTGGACATGATCTTTTTCTCCAGTGAACCATCTGCAGAGACATCACTGCCCAGATACTTGAAGCTCCCCACGCACTTCAGTTGGACTCCATCAATGGTAATGGCTGACTGGCGCTTGGCTGTGTTAGGAGCGGCTTGGACCAGGACCTTCGTTTTTTTTCACGACTGATTGTCAATCCGAACAGCTTAGATGCCTTTGCGAAGTGGTCGACAATGGCCCGGAGGTGTTTCTCCCTGTGTGCCATGAGAGGTCTGCTGGTATGTTCTCTTCCTCCCAGATGGTCGAGAGGACATCGTGGAATGCTCTGAAAGCTGTGGTTCCCAGTGCTTTATACAATTCCGCAGGAATTCCATTTTTTCCAACAAACGGCCAAACCCACCACAAGGTGAAAATTACCCTTTGCCCTCTTACGCAAGAACAACTTCAAGGATGAGTTTTTTCCAGGGTCTTGGTACGAGCAGCAAGACGACGGAGGTCGAACATGGATCCATCTAAGCTGCGCTTGATGTATATACCCAAGTCCAGATCTTTCACAGCATGAAGAAGGACCTGTGTGAAGAACAATTTGAAAAACATGGGGCCGAGGACACAACCCTGTTTCACTCCGTTTGTGATGTTGAAAGAGTTTGTACAGTCACCATTAGAAAGCACTTGTCCAATCATGTTGTCATGGAAGAGTCTTATCAAGGCGTTGAACGTGTGTCGACAGCCCTGCTTCATCAATATGGTTCACAAATCTTCTCTGTTTACAGTGTCAAACGCTTTGGTCAAACCTATGAACACTGCGTACAAGTGCACCTGCTGCTCGATGTATTTTTCCTGGACTTGTCGCACAGCAAACACCGTGTCTATGGTACTGCGGCCAGAGCAGAAACTACACACTGAGCTTCAGGAAGGTGGCCTTCAGAGATGTTGTTGATGAACCTGTTGAGGAGGATGTGGGCAAGTATCTTTCCAGCAATGGAGAGAAGAGAAATCCCTCTGTGGTTACCACAGTCTGAATTTGCCCCTTTGTTCTTTATAAAGTTCCACGATAGTGGCATGACGTAGGTCTGCTGGTATGTTCTCTTCCTCCAAGATGGTTGAGAGGACATTGAGGAACGCTTTGAAAGCTGTGGTTCCCAGTGCTTTTATACAATTCCGCAGGAATTCCATTTTTTTTCCAAACGAACGGCCAAACCCACCACAAGGTGAAAATTTACCCTTGCCCTCCCCCCCCCCCCCCCCCCCCCCCCGCCTCCCCCTAGCCGCCTCAATGGGTACCCCCATTGATAGATTTGAATTTCTTAAACTATGTGCGCCATTCTCTTCCTGCACTGTTCCGCCATTTTGCTTCAATCTGTATCCCCAGCCCTATTTACCTTCGGTGACAGAACCATCAGTGTATATAATAATATCATCATCTTTTGTGCCAAGGTTTTCCACCCGCACCTGAATTTCTGCATTGGTTTTGTATTCTGGATATTCTTGGCAGTGTCTTTTTCACGCTCTGGAGCGATCACATTTTGATAGCTTCATGTCTTTTTCATTCTGCTAACTCCCACACAGGCTGTATATTGTCTTCTGTCTGTCCCTTCCAGGATTTTTTCCACTAGCCGAGTGCTTTTTTCTGTGTTTTGTTGTGAGTGAGTTTTGGTGGATTTTCAAGTGCTCTAAAATATGCCATCACCTGTTCTAGCTTATGTCTGACTTGCAATGAAGGAAGGCAGGCAGGTATCGCATAGTTTCAACTGGTGTATCCTTCCTGGTTCCCAAGCTCAAATTCACTGCATCATTTTGAATTCTTTCTAATTTATGTAGACTGGTTTTTGACCATGTTGTAAGCCTCAATCCATCATCACATTGAATCCAAGTGCATGATACAGTCGGTAGAGACGGAGACGTCCAGTGCCTTTGGCTGCCATTGGTTTCATGGCAGACAGGCCCTTTCTACATTTAGGAACCATATCCTCAACCTGTTGTCTAAAGGTCAGCATTCCATCACAATTGTGAGGGTAATTCTCCTGATGTCCTGTTGTTGAGAGTGCAGACCAACGTCTGGGCTTTTGTAGGGCTGATGGACAACACAGCATCTTGACATCACTGAGCAATGTTGTTCAACTGCCCCTGAAAACCATTTTCAAATAGACAGGGGCACACGTTGCTCACCCAGTCACACTTTTAGTGTCTAAGACATAACACTTAGTGTGCGCCTGACGGGATACTTGGAAGTCTAATTGTTATGGCTTTGAGCCAGTAGCAGATACATCTGACAGCAGAAACAAAAACAGATGGGGAAATCAATCAGTTTTCACCATTTTTAGAATCCGTCTATCCATTGCTAGAAAACCTCCTCAGAGCAAAAATATGAACAGATTC
>JADBJO010033795.1:0-14194 GCA_016801955.1 Conus betulinus
CATTCAGCAGAATTTCTGTCTCGAAATTGCCAAATATGTCATTTTTTTTTTCAATAGAGAAAAGAGCCCTATGTACATTACACAGATTTTGATGTGAATTTTCAAGATTTATATTTTTCTTCTTTTGATGAAAAAGGCATGTTTTATAATTTAATCTCCCTTTTTTCTGGACAGAGTGTTGCTCCTCTAGAGATTTTCCCAACAGTATACCTTTAAATTGATAGTAATATTTGCATGGGGATGAGCAACGTTCAAACATTTGTTTAAAACGTAATCATTAAATGGTAGTTTTGTTAGGCCTGCCTCTACTATTCAACTATTACAAGTCATGTTCTTTGGGTAATTTCCTAAAATAACACATGCATTATTATTACTCAGTTTCATTTTTTTTCCGCAGCTTCCTGGAAAAAAATACAAGAATACGCGGAGGCATACAGATATTAACACTGACGTTGAAAACGAAAACACGGACATTGAAGGCAGCCTCTCCAGAAAGAGAAAAACGGATTCCAACACTGAAATGGTGAGTATATCACTATATCATATGTGATGTAATTGCTGTTTCATAACAATGGCAGACCGACTTGATTGCCATACCTATCAGTATAATGCAACATATTTTCTGCCATCTCAAGCTGAAACCAGTCATTCAAATCGGTGATTGTATACACTATTTTCCCTTCCAACTTGTCCCTCCCCTCAAAGAGAAGTCAGCAGACCTGTTTACCCATTCGATTTTGATGTGTTTTGTACACAAGTTTGGTAAAAATTGGACATGTACATGGACATGAAGAAAAATATGTTAAAAAATTTTAGACACAGTTTTTCAGGGGTAATCAGAAGTGTTGTCTTATTGAGCCCTTGGGCAAGGAGTGGCAACTCTTAAGTGCTATGTTTTTGACAATGGCATGCCCTAATATGGCCCATAGCGGTCAGCAGGGCTTATAGTGTATATACAGGATGATTGATGGCATGTTAGTGGAGCCTACAGGCCTTGAGATCTCGAGAAAAACTGGTGATTGAGTAGAACTGCAGTTAGTCTAAAACTTGAGCATAGAAATTAGCATGTATCTGCACTGGAAGTACTAGTGCTAATTTCTATGCTGTGTGTGCCTGATTCCAGTTTAATATTTCCCACTCCAGGCCCCTCCCCTCCCCCCCCCCACCACCTATTTTTACAAAACTTGAAAAGGTTTACACACACTTTACGGTTTAAGAAAATGCACTTTGGCTTCAGATGTAATGTTACCTTGTAGGATCAGTTGTCAAGTCACTTCCTTCATGTATGTCTTGGATGAAATCAATAGCAAAGTGCAGTGGATTCAAGGTTGCTAATCTTCCAGCTCCACCTGTTGTAGTGCTTTTAAAAATGTCTCTGTTATATGTTGTCTCTGTATTCTCGAATCATTGTGCATGTTGGATAGGTGACCTCATCGTAATCTCTGCAGTTGGCATGAAGTTGTACTTCATAACACAGTTATCATTGAGTATTATCATATTATGTCTCATTAGGAGCCCTAGCAGAGATGAATGCTGCAAGGATTTTGAAGACTGCTCATCCTCCAGCTCCCTCTCCAGATGCACCCTCCCCCCTCCCTCTCCCCTCCCCCCCCCCCCCCTCTCCAACAGCTGCGGACAGAGCTACAGACTCAGACTCCATCCCAAAACAAAGGGCGGCAGGTGGCAGTCGCGCATGCCAGCAGACCTTCTCTCCACCTCCCTGAGAAACTAAAGAGCAGGTCGACTTCAGTGCCTCACCCAGGGGCACCTCAAAAAAAAGCACCAGTATGTCATTTACATAGTAATTTGAGTGTGTGCATGAGTGGGGGGGCGGTTGTTGTTGTTGTGTTGCATATTTACAACAACAAAAAAATGATAGGAAAGGAAAAAAGTCTTTGGTGTATGCAGATCTATGTTCGCACACTTTTCGTGCAGATTTTGACTTACGAATACATGTATTTGGATGTGAGCTGATTTACTGTGTCGAGCTTTTGAATTTTATAGTACTTGTAATTAAGACAATTTCCTGTAAATGAAGAAATGTTAGTGTTGAATCAGTATATGTGAATGACATGTGTGTGGGTTTGCTCTTTTTGATGTGTATACGTGTTAGTGTTTGTGTGGGTGTGTTATTCTCTTCACTTCCACCATCGGTCATGTAATATGCATCCTGTTTGGGTTTTTTTTCAGCGGTTGACAACAGATTTTTGAAGCTGTTCTGACAGCTATAGAAAAGTGAATGGCATGGTGCATCAACTCGGCTGTGAGATGCACAAATGCACAAATAACAGCTGACACAGAATGGAGGCATCGTTTAAGGTCAACAAGGAGGGGGGAAGAGTGTACCGGCCTTGCCTGAGCTTCCAGATGGATTTGAATTTCCCTCTTCCTCACAGGAAGACCCTCGCAGCGCCTGAATGGCCTCCTTTCTCAAGAAAGGGGGGATTAAAGAAAGCATGGGAGGTTTTATTCTGCAAGCAAGCTTATTAAATGAGCATTTGCAGATCCTGTCCTGACCATGTCATCCTCGACTCCCATTCAAGGGTCAGCTGTTTATGATCTGGTTTTACATCTGATGCACTTTGGTCTTAACAATATCTACACAGGGTAGTTAAGCAAGCCTAAGCTGCTTGTAAATCAAATATCTTTTGCATATATTTTCATCACCATCTGCACTGCATGTGAGCTGGTGTGGACAGGTTTCACTACAGGGGAGGGGCTGGAGTTCATAACTCATAATCATATGAATAAATGTGTGAGACACTGCTGTTGAGAAAACATTCTTCCATCTATATTACAATTTTTTTTCTCGCTTCACCGCAACTTTTTACAGTTGCCAAGCTGGCACGTTTGAACTTCATGTTCAATATTAAACCAAAAACTGCCGCAGTTTTCACTGAATAAGTATGTAAAGAAAAGCGTAAGAATTTATGCAAATGTGAAACAGATTTTTGTTGTTGTTTTTTTATTAATGTCTTGTGGAAGGCTATGGCATTCAACCAAATGAACCAAATGGCTAAAAGATTTTTTAAATTTTATTCTGTTTGTTTGCAAGGGAATTCTTTCTGTTGAAATGTTGCTCATCTTTTTAGTCTTGACCCAAATAAAAAGTGGGTAGTCTTTAGCATCATTTTAAAACTCTGTAATGATGCAAAATAATGTTTTTTTATGTGTCTTTACAACAGATGCATGTGCTTTGAAATTAGCAGTATTACCTTTTCTTTGTTTTCTTAAAATTTTAGATATTGATAATATTCAAAAATTAGACCAAAATCTTAACAATGTATGTCTTTCAAAGCTACAGCAACAAATCATGTTCTTTTGTGTCCTCAGATCCGAGCAGCAATTGGCAATTTTGGAGGTTCTACCTCCAAACGGGCCTAGAGGAGGGCAGGCAAAAAAACTGTTCGGCCCCCTGAGAGCTTCTGTCCACTATAAATTTGCTGGGGCAGGAAGGGGGAAGCAGTCCTTCTAACCCTGATTGTATGTCGCATGTAAAGGGCGCAATGCTTGGTAAGAAACTAGAATTTACATACATGGTTTTACCTTGTTTTAATGCCTATTTTTCCCTTTGCTTTGTCATGTTGTACATGTGTGTGTGTCGGTGTGTGTGTGTGTGTGTGGTGTGGTGTGTTGTGATGTGTGTGTGTGGCCTTTTATCCAGGTGAAGATTAAGAAGAAGTGCAATTTGAGAGGCAATTAAAATGTTTCTGGTTTTATTCAGATTTTTGTGTTGCCTTTGCATATTGGTTCAAAACACTTACAAATGTGTGTTTTAGGTTTCTTGTGAAGTACTTAACAAATTATGCTTAGATCCTAACCGGACAATTATGTAGCGCAACACAAGTATGGTAGACATCAAATATGAAGACTATTATTTCAAGTTATTGATCAAGACTTTTTTACCAATGGTTTACTACCCTTGACTAAACGGTTATTTTATTGCTGGGCTGTAAGTATGTGAATACACTCAGACTAAAAATCATGATCTTGGACCATGAGCAGGGGGAAAAAGTCTCCTGACAAACGAGAGAGAGGAGTGGTTAGGTACTCACCCAATTAGTGAAATTTAATAGGGGATACTTCAATTCCATTTTTCAGATGAAAATTAATCTAAGATTCGAGAAAGGTCCATGCTCATGTTTTGTTTTTTCTACAAAAATAGTTATCGCTAAACCCTAATTATTTCACCTTTTGGTTACTTGTTTTTTTGCGATGGCTATCCTAAAGCAACAAACGTTGTTTTATTTTATTTTATTTTTTCATCTTCTTGTGAAGCCGGGGGAAAGGTGGACTTTCGTGTCAGGCCATAGTAGTAGGTAGGATAGCGTTAGCCATGGTGATGAATGAAAAAGGTTGACCGAATCCCGCTTGGCACAAAAAGAAAATTATCACATTTTAGAGTAAAAACATATACATATCGACAAACATCCCATCATTGGGAAAAAATGGCTGAAGAACAGAAGTGTAGCAATCGGACAGGCAGAAGAATTTACAATGACAGGCTGGAGCACTTATGTTCTGTTGAAAATTTTTAAGAGAGAGCTCGTGTGTTCTTTTTGCTGTGTACAACCCAAACAGTTTTTATGAACTTTCATGTCTGACAAGAGCAGGCCAGCAGATTAAGAAGTTTGGAGCTGCAGTTTTTTTTTTCTTGGCTGTACTCTGTATACATTATTTGTTCTTTCTGTGTATACAGTAATGCTCTCTCTTTGCTCTTATGTTATTTTGTTAACGTCTTTACAGCAATAAAATTTGAAAGTGTTAGGAGAGACAAAAAAAGTCCTATCTTATTTTTTTTTTTTTTTAAGTTAACAGTGGTTTGAAAATATTTGCGGAAGTTACTTTCTTGTAAGTCATCTGAAAAATGGTTTCAGGATTAACATCTTGTATAATTTTTTCTGCGACATTTACAGTGTTCCCAGTTATGCCACATCTGTGCATGGATGATGTACAGATTAGACAGTTTTGTGCACCGGTTGCATGCAGGCCCACTGTTGTTTACACCCGCTTGTATTTTTTTAAAAGGGAGAAAATGATCTGCGGTGCTTCCAGGGTGACTATCAAGCATATTCTTGTGGACAGTTGGGGACTTGCATGATGTGACGCATAAACATTTACTGCAGAGTCAAACTTCCTGAGAGAGATCAATATTTTTCGTCTGATCTAAGAGTTAAACAGAGAAAGGTGTCTAATGTTTTTAGCAGGTTTTAGTGAAAACTTTCACTGTGTATGCAAATGCGTGCATTTTATAGCCCCCACTCCCTCCTCCCTAAAGACTGTGATAGAAATCGAGAGTGTTCGTCGTCACAGCTGTGATATGGCCCATAGCAGCTGGCAGAGCTATAAGCCACGTGATTGACGTACAGATTTCAGTATTGATGCACACATTTTTCACTCTGTGCATCACTGAGACAGTTTCAGGGTCCCTTGCCAAAATGTCGCACATGAGTTTGAGAAATCAAGTAGATTGGTCATTGTAAATAACTCATTTATTTGTTGTACTACTTTCTCTTGCCAAAATATAGATAATTTGAGGAGCCTTACTGCATATGCACTTACTTGTTGATCACTAAATTGAAATGCCAAATTTCTGATGACTGACAGTGTTGATACTAAAGTGGCTGAATGCCACGAATGCTCGGTCAGCTTCCAGTTTAAGTCTGCAGACAGCAAACTTCATTAATTGTTGGAGCCTCAGCTGCGCAGGACCTTCGCCCTCAACAATCTAGCAGCAGTGAATCCCAAGGCTGCACTCAATCAAAAGGAGTTTAGATGGCAAAAGAGCCTCAACAGAGGAATGCTGCTCTCAAAAGCAAGTTTTTAATGAGAATGGCTTTTATTTTGTCTGTCTTGGGCGGCTCATGTAATTTCTTTCTACTTTTTTTTTTTTCTTCTTTCTGCTACTCACCTGAATTCAGGACCAAAATTCTTTTTTTCAGGATTTGAAGAATGCACACCTGTTCCACCATAAGATTTCGCCATATTTTGTACACACATTTGGTAGAAATACAAGTACGATGTCGTGAAAAAGAATGAATGACCACGCCTTCCCCCAAATCACAGACACAAAGTTTTTGCATGGTGTAACACTTGCAGAGTGTAACCATAGTGTTGTCTCTGGCAGCAAAGTGTGATAACTCTTAATTACTCCTGGACACAAAACAGCATCTTGATCTGAATGTAATAACTGAATGAAGTAATAAAGAAAAAGAAACTGTCTGTACTGGAAGTACTGCTGGTAAAGTCAGTGACACAGTGGGATTGTTGTACCAAAGCTAAAGTTCCTTTCCCCACCCACCCCACCCCCTCCTTATGCTTTTACGAAACTATGGGAGATCTGCAAATCCCACCCACCCCCACCCCCCCACCCCCCCCACCCATGTTTTACAAAAATCCTTCACAGGGTGCACCCCTACCTCCTTCCCCCCCTCACCACTCTGGGAGATGTGCATACCAACTTAAAAACAAAACAACAAAAAACACTTAGTCTTGTGAAAAAGTACACCAATTACAGGTCTGAGAATGTCCCCAATTCATTTTTCAGCATCAGGGATCCTTCACCTCACGCACCACAGTATTGTAAAAGGTTTGGTCACAGTATTTTGCCCTAACTCAAAAATGATTGATTTTGTTGCAGCAGGGGAGTCCGGTCAAAACATCAGACTTAGATGACAAATTCTTCGACAAAGCTCCTTGATACTGGCTTTCGGGCTCAGGAGAATCGCCTACCAGGTGGGCGGAAGAAAAAGATTGGATGATAGGTTTCAAGGAGAGGAGAGAGGAGGAGAGGCAACGAGAGGGAGGCAGAAGAGAGCTCCGAGAAAGAACGAAAATTGACAGAATCACATTTGGCGAGTCAGGGTGGTTAGATTTTGGTTGACTGAAAGTTTGTGCTGGTTGTTTGAAGTTGTGCCAGTGTCATATGAGGTGTGAAAATACCCCCAGATAATGTTTACCAACCCTAACTGAAGATATAAAAAACTGCGCATACATATGCATATTCATACAGGCATACAAATCGGCCACAAAGCAACTAAATTGTAAACTACATGAGTTGCAGCCCTGTAAATTAACTGTTTGTCCTACAAAAATATTGAGTTGCTTTTGTTTATAAGCGGCTGATAAAAAGACCACAAGATTGGGAATTTGGCATGATTCTCTATTTGTCATTTGCTCGGTTCTATGTGTTAGGTTGCAAGCTGAGCGGTTGTAAGCAGAATGTGAAGTTACTAGATGGCTGTACCAGTGGACGCAGACAAAGACTCATTTCAAGCACAGCCTGGTTGCTGCTCTCTCTCTGTTTTTCTTTTTAGTGTCACTTCCTTTTTGTTTGTCTCACATGTTGAATGACTTTCAAGATGGAAACGCTGTTGTTCTGGGTTTGTCATGTGTTCCTTTTCCTAGACGGTCCAGAAACAGCTTGGATTTGAATATTCTTTGGAAGTATTTTTTCACACTGTAACTTTAAGTCAAGTTGCAAAAACCTTTTTTTTTTTTTATAAATGTATGAGAGCATTTTAAAAATATGTTTTCAGATCTTTGCATTATCATTGTTGATGTGTGTGCATATGCATTTATAGAGATGGTGCTATCTGGTGTGGGAGTGCCAGTGTTGCATGTCTGTCTCTTGGTGTTTGGTGCAATTTTGTATGATGAGCAGATGGATGATTCTAACAGGTTTCTTCTTCACAGTCACACTAAATGCATATCCTGTGTATGAATGCAGATACATTTTTAAAGAGTTCTGAAATTATTTTAGAAGATTAAACACAGAATGCATGATTTGATGTTACTTGTTTGTATTAAAAATATCTTCCAGTTTTGTTTTATAAAACGTTCTAGTGGCCTCATTGATCAGGAATTAGAAGGCACTTTGTCTTGTCGAGGTGTTTTGACTTGTGAAAAGAGGGTACAAGTTTTGATTGTTTCATGAACTCATGTATGTTACTACTATAAATTATCAAACAAAGAGAACAAAAAGAAAGTGTTTTTGTTTTTTCTGTCAGCTTTGTTCTTTTCTTGTCACATCTATTTCCTTTCACTTTCTCCCTGTGTTCATTAACTTTTTTTTTTTTGCTGCAGTTGCTCAGTGTACAGAAGTTTCCCAGCAATTCCATGCATTTTATTGTAAAACGAAAATGTGTGTTTTGACTTCAATGAGCGAACAGAATATGGAAACCGACTAGGAAACTCTGTTTTAAGTGGCAGCATTTTTTTTTTTTTAAGCAATCAATTTTTTGAGTACGATATCTTTCAGTCATGTTGCTTATTAACCCCTGCTGGGCCATATCAGGGCACAATGTTTCTTTGGTGTGAAAGTTAAGCAAAGGAAAAAACAAAACAAAAGGGAGGGTGCATGGGCATGCCTAACTTTTTTACCCTTAGTCGCGTCTGGTTAAAAAAAAGTGTGGTTTTAACTGTTAAGCATGACACACAATGCCCTGCATGTGTGCAACTTTTAGCTGACTGAAAACTTACTATCTACTAAAACCTACTTGTCATGCTTCTTGGGTTCATACATACTCATCAGAGTCAAAACAGTGGTAATGATCATTTAAACTGTTTAGAATGTTCTGCAGTAAAAAATTTTGCATCTTTTCGTAAAAAACTTTTAAAAAATGTGCATTACTCACGAAAAAAAAAAAAAAATAAAAATAAAAAAAAAAAAAAAAAAAAAACAAAAAAAAAAAAAAAGGTCATGAAAAAAAGAAAAAAAGTCCTACACTATGTTTTTTTTGAGTGAGGAACAAAAAAATATATCAGTTATGGAATGAAGAAATATTGGGCGCTTTAATAATTGATAGGATGTTGCCTTTGAGGACACATTTTGACTGAAGCAGGTCTCTTACTACTTATGTATCTCACAGATACTTGACCTTCTGTGTTTAATCCAGGTATTCTCGTGACCCCAAATTACTTTTAAAGACCGGTCCGCCTGTGGATGTGTGAAGGTGGACCATAGAGACGGTCAATGGTTAGGAATGTGTTCTCAACAGACAAACAATGTTCAGTACAGGTTAATTTTATCGTGGAGAACATGGAGAATTCCTTTTACCCAAATGTTCACACCACATACGTGGCGATGAGCCCCTCTCTCTCAACTATACTTAGAAAAGCAAAGGCTTATATTGTCCCAACAATGGCTGAAAGGAATCATTCATATTGCGGCTATTGGTTGGCCCTAAAAGATGCAAAGAATATTCGTGTTGGGCCTAATATCTTGGCCTATACTGATTGAATGGAGGAAGTATCCAATGTTAGGGCCTAGATTGGCCCTTGAATAGAGAGCAAGGGATACCGATATTGAGCTTTCCCTTTGTTTCCTCACAATGGATGCAGGCAGTATATCCAATGTTGGGACACTTCCTTGGCCCTAGGTGGATCAGGCGGGTGGGTGGTCCAAAATCAAAAAAATGTTGGGCTTACCTTGGCCCAAGAGTGGACCCAAGCAATACTCGGTATTGGGGCATATCTTGGGCCCTTGACGTGGACCAAGCAATATACTCGTGTCGGGGCCTATCTCTACAATGGATCCAGGCAACCCATTATCGGCCCTACAATGGATCCAGGCAACCCCATTATCGGCCTATCTTGCCCCTACAACACGGATCCAGGCAAGGCCCATTATCGGCCCTATCTTGGCCTAGAACGGAGCCAGGCAAGGCCCAATCGGGCTATCGGATCTTAAGAACGGATTCAGGCAAGCCCCATTATCGGGCCTATCTTGGCCCTAGAACGGATCCAGGCAAGCCCATTATCGGCCTATCTTGGCCCTAGAAACGGATCCAGGCAAGCTCCCATTAATCGGCCCTATCTTGGCCCTAGAACGGATCCAGGGCAAGCCCCATTGATCGGGCTCTATCTTGGGCGCCTAGACGGATCCAGGAAAGGCCCCACCCATATTATCGGGGCGCTATCTTGGCACCTACAACGCGATCCCAGGAACAAAGACCCCATTAATCGGCCTCTATCCTTTGGAAAGACCATGGATGTGGATCCAGGGCCAAGTAACGGCCAGTATCGGGCATTTTGATTCGTGGACCTACAATGGATCCAGAGCAATCCACATTTATGCGGAACCTATTTGGCTCATACAATGGAATACCAGGGCAAGAAAGGCTTCATTATCCAGGGACTATCTTGGCCCGGTAGAACACGGATCGCAGGCAGAGCCCATTATCGGGCCGCTTATCTCTTGGCCCTCCAATGGATCCAGGCAAACTAAAGCCTCATTATCGGCCCTATCTTGGCCCTAGAACGGATCCAGGCAAGCCCCTTTATATCGGGCCTATCTTGGCCATACAATGGATCGGGAGGCCAGCCCCAGCAACATTATCGGGGCTATCTTGGCCGAAGAAAGGATCCAAGGGAAACCACATTATCGGGCCTATGCTTGGGCCGCTGAACGGATCCAAGGCAATCGCCGCATTATCGGGCCTATCTTGGCCCTAGAATGGATGCCAAGGCAATACCCGATATGGACCGGCGATGGGGGCCATTAGTGTGCTGTTTCGTCAAGATCGGTCCTCCATCTTGGTTTCCGGATCTTTGGTCCCACTATTGTATCCATTACGGGACCGTTTATTGGGCCAATATGTTGGTGCTGTCCTGGGGAAGCGGCGAAATAAGATTACCTGCCCCAACAATTAAACGCAACCAAACAAGCCTGGTTCTGGGAAAATTTGAATGCAAAAAATGGGACTACGATACTATATTAGAAAAACCGAAGTGGACCGGGAGACAGTTGGAGCACTGGGATTGGCGGACGAACAGACTTATAAATTATGCGCGGAAAGGGGAAGGGAAATATATGTTTGTCCGAGGTTGTCAACAGCACAAACTAAACGCATTGGCCACAAGCCCATATACTTCTGGATACACCACTTTCGTCAGGCACAAATGCACGAAGAACGTACTCTGGCCTGCCAACACTGCACTGCCGAGTCTAACACCCAGATCACTCCGAATACATGATCCGTTGTCTAAAAAATTTCAAATGCAGGATAAAAAATAAAAAAAAAAAAATCAACGGAACTGATGACAATGCAGGTCTGAACTTGAAGAAATTGAAGAGAATTTTAAAAAAAGAATTTATAATAATTCGCCGTCAGAAACCAGGGACAACAAATTACAAGAAAAAAAACACGACGCCTTTCAACCTCCTGGTAGGCCTTCTTCAAACAAAGATAAACAACATTCAGGACAATGAAAACGAAGAACAAGCAATCGCTCATTTCTTCGTTTTCACTGTCCTGAATGTTTTTTCTCTTGCCAGATGAAGACCTAAGAGGTCGAAACGCGTCATGTTTTGTCTTGTAGTTTGTTTGCCCTGTTGTCTGGCGGATTTTACTGTAAACTTTTTTTTAAATGTTGTGTGAAAACTCCGCCTGCAGTCACGTCACTTTGAACCTAACTAACTCATTTTGAAGACCCAAAGCAAAGCAAGCCATGTACTAAACTTCAGCCTCAAATGATGATTGAAGACACCTTGACTGCAGATATTTTGGAAGCTGCTGGAGGTGCCAGGCTGGCTGCAGTCAACCCTCTAGAAGACGATGTTATTAACAATCTTGTAGACAGCGCCAAAGAAGAACTGTTGCACAAGCACCAAGATATGCCCCTGAGGTACAGCAAGGAGAAAGGCGAAACTACGGCTCACCGATAATATTCTGGTACACAGAGGGGATCTGCAATGTCCAGGACAATAAAGTGAACCCTAGGTAGCTTCTTGGTGCAAAAAGACATCAAGCAGAAAATGACGAAAGCCTTTTTGAAGGAGGAAGAAAGCAAATTTCGGGTATCCTGAGGCACTCGCGTATTCCTGTGTAGAGTGTCAGTGCAAAGTTGTTACTTTGTTGATGAAGTTTTGATTTCTTTTATCACTTGAAATTATTTCTCTCAGTGTCTGGAACCAGCGTCCTACACTGGAGCTTGCATCACGCACAATGCTCAGTCCCAGCTGATGAGAGTGGAGTCGCAGCCATGTGGCTTTCTGGACGAGAGATGCGTTTGCCTCGAATATTTACTACTGCTCTGTAGAAAGTTATACAGGACCAAAGAAAAGTTATGAATTAACAGTGCAGTGTTGGGGAGGGAGGGGGGGTGGGGGGGGGTGGGGGGGGGGGGGGGGGGGGGGGCGGTCAGGTTTTGATTTTTTGGACACTTTCAATGAACGAATCAGTAAGAATGATTTACGATGCCCCGAACAAAAAAAACATCCCGGACATTAATAACGCTTCCTTGTTTTGACGATGTGGCTCTACAAAGAAGTGGACATTAACTGTTGTTTACTTTGTCACTTTGTCACGGGGCAATTAGTATGCGGAATATTTGACAGCTCTTTCTGCCTCGTTGATTGCTACAGTGTGATTCTGACGTGACTGACCAAGCGAATCGCAAGATTCGTTAAAACTCGTGAAAGAAAGAAAAATTACTAGCGTTCTATAATAAGAAACTCATCCAAGACGGACTTGAAAGCTTTACAAGTTTTAAGAAAGTAAAAACACCAAATCATACAAAGATGGATTCGCGATTTTCTAAGACTTCCGATATGCTTCCAGACGTTCACAGGATTTTTGGTTTCTTACACACACACACACACACACACACGCGCACACGCACACGCACAAACAACCACACACCACACACCACACACACACACCCACACACCCGACACACACACCACACAGCACACACACACACACACACACACTCACCACACACACACCACACACACACACACACACACACACACACAAACACACACACAGCTCTCTCTCTCTCTCCTCTCTCTCTCTCTCTCTCTCTCTCTCTGTCTGTATGTGTTTTTTTTTCAATTATGAAGGCATCAGACATGTACCCTCTTGGCATAAGGGGTTTATTTAACCATTGTCAATAAAAGGTGTCATTGTCATTGTCATTGTCTCTCTCTCTCTCTCTCTCTCTCTCTCTCTCTCTCTCTCTCTGAGCCTACGCACTCACTCACTCACTTTCACTCACACACTCACTCACTCACTCAAGAGAGAGAGAGACAGACAGACAGACAGACAGAACTGACCGTCGCAGTGTGTTCCCAGAAGTTTTAAACGGCCGATGTCCTCCGACTTCCTAAACATGCAGTCAGTGGACGTTAGCAAAAAAAAAAAAAAAAAGAACAACAAAAAGACAGGAGAGTTCCCCCGCTTAACAGCTTTTTCTGCCTCACTGACTTTTAATTGGCGTAGAAATCACAGCATCGTGGCTTCGAGCTACAAGCACGTGCGTACCCCTCGTTCATTAACTGCCGCTTGTTTGTTGAAAGCGATGCCGAGCGTGAAGGTTATCTCGCTGCAATGAAATTATCGAGGGTTCGACTAAGCTTGTTTAAGGTGCACATGCTAAAAAGAGAGAAACCCTATTTAGATTCGGGCCGTGGTGTCTGTGTGAATCTATACGTCTTTTCATTTCTTTTTTTTTTTTTTTTTTTTTTTTTTTTTTTTTTTGTTTAGTTTCTTTCAGCTATCAAGTTGTTCTCTCTCTCTCTCTCTCTCTCGCTCTCTCTCCTCTCTCTCTCTCTCTCTCTCTCTCTCTCTCCAATTTGATGCCATTATATATATATATATTGATATATTATATCAGCCAGTCTACTTGTCTGTCTGCCTATCTCCTCCTCTCTCTCTCTCTCTCTCCTCTCTCTCTCTCTCTCTCTCTCTCTGTATTGTTTTTTTGCTTCTGCTGCTTGTGATGATAGTACATTCTATAAAACTTCATACTTTTTTGAGGGCATAGTTTAGAGAAGCTTTCAGATTATCAGTTCACTCTCTTTGAAACATTCGTATACATATTCTCTCTCTCTCTCTCTCTCTCTCTCTCTCTCTCTCTCTCTCTCTCTCTCTCTCTCTCTCTCTCTCTCTCTCTCTCTCTCCCTCCCCCTAAGTGCCAGTGACGCGGTTTCAAATATCGGTTTTTCGCTGTTTCTTTTTAGATGTATGACAACACATTAGCTTCTAAGATATTGATTTGACTTCAGAATCGTAGGTTCACAATTTTTGCATGCAACATAGTCCAAGAATTGAGCTACCGCACAGCAAATCACACATGTAATATCTGGGCCTAAGGTTCTTAATATTCAACAATTCAATCAAAAATCCAGTCAGAGCCTCAGGGGAAAACTTTCTGCATCGTTGCGTCGTCTTTGGGTTATCACATTTTC